>JAOBRG010352376.1:0-13319 GCA_027574985.1 Umimayanthus nakama | reverse complement strand
AACCCCAAATTTCCCAGTATTTTAAAAAGTCACCAAAAATCGTCACTTAGGCCGTTTTTGCACTGAGCTCTTCATATATAGGCACCTCTGGCAGTCATTTTACAGACCCCTTAAGGATGGAAAGCTAAGTGAACTTTAGCAGGCCAGGGATCAAACTGGAAGCCTCTGTATTTGGAGGTTGAGATCTTACCACTGGACCAACCTTCTGCTAGGTGTTGTACTTTATAGTAAAATTATATCTAATTAACAAATTAGTTGTCAGTAGTTCCATTAACGGCTAAGCTCTGAAGGCTGGTGTTTAAAATGGGTTTGACCATGTGTGCCATCTGCCCTACGCTCTCCGAGTGTTTGTTCAGTTAAATTGGAAACTGGACATACTGGTCAAGTAAATGTTTTACATGTCTTTGGACAAACCATTGAGTTCAGGTGTTTGAGCAAACTTGTCATATTTGGATAAAACCGTTGTACTTGCATGGACAACTGACTTTACATGTTGAGAAAAACTTGCCATTTTGGACAAACTTGTGGTACTTGGACAAACTGCCATATTTGAACAAACTTGTCACGTTTGGATAAAACCGACTTTACGTGTTTAGAGAAACTTGCCATTTTGGACAAACTTTTGGTATTTGGACAAATTGGCATACGGTATTTAGACAAACTTGTCATATTTGGACAGACTTGTCATCATATTTGGACAGACTTGTCATATTTTGACAGACTAGTCATATTTGGACAGACTAGTCATATTTGGAAGGAATTTGTCATATTTGGACAGACTGGTCATATTTTGACAGACTTGTCGTATTTTGATAAACTTGGTTAGACACACTTGTCGTTTTTTTATTAACTTTTCATATTCTGGAAACATTTGAAAATATTGGGAAACTTGTTTACTTGATCAAGTTTCTCGTATTTGGCCCAACTTGTTACACTTGATTAAAACTAACTAACTAACTAGGGCGGCCTCAGCCGAGCTGTACGCCTTGAAGCCCAGTGGTCACGGTTCATCATGCAGGCGGCAAGCTCGGCAGTGTTGGCCGCCCCGACATCTCTCTTTACGGTGTCTGAAAATGATGTGAATTATTGTCTTCCTGGGTGACGTTTGCCGTGGGTCGGCTCCCACAAAACAAGGTGGTGCGCAGGGAGCTCCTCGTGCCTCTGGCAGTGGTCCGCAAGCCTGAGTTTCCTCCAAGCAACTTTGTCCGAAACCTTGGGGAGGTCTCCTTGGAGGTCATTGTTGGAAATGTGGTCGTGCCAGTTGGCATTTAGCACGACCCGTAACATGCAGGTGTACGAACCGTCGTGCGATTTCTGCAGTGAGGTATTCAGGAGTACAGCTTCAGTAGTTGCGCAGAAGAACTTGAGCTTGGTGTCTTTTGAAATATTTGATTTCCATCATGTCGTTAAGGCCTTCCAAGCTAAAGCCTTACGGATCTTCACGTCTTGGTAGGCAGAACTAACCCATGACCCTAAGTACTTGAAGTCGTTACGTTCTCTAGAAGCTGTCCACTTTGCGTTTGTAGCGGAGTTACGGACGGATTGTTACACGTGATCACTTCAAATGGTCTTCGGTTCATTGGTTATGAGCCCGACTTGGTGACACTTTCCTTTCACATGTGTTAGCAATTTTTGCGTCTGTGAGGTATTATTCGATAACAAGGCGAAGTCATCCACAAAGTCGAGGTCTGTAAGTACCTTTGCTGGGTGCCTTCTTGATCTCTGTGGCTGTAGCGTGAGGCCAAGCTTCTTCTCTACCATCGATGGCAGTCCTGAGGGCATAGTCAAGGACAACTGTGAATAAGAATGGAGCAAGTGCGTCTCCTTAAATTACACCTAGAAGAACTCAAACTCGTCAGATGTTCCTTCTGTTGTAACAATTCTGGCTCTAGTGTTGGTGTACATCGATTTAATGGCTGTAAACAGCCGCGGTGGAATTCCGTAGGCCTTAAGGATCTTGAACACTTTGTTTCGCTTGATCGAATCAAACGCTTTTTCGAAGTCCAAGAATGTTATTACCTCAGGGAGGTTGTTCTTTCGCACCTCTTCAAGGATGCGACGTATGCGGTTGAGTATCATCCTATTATAGATCTTAGCTAAGACACAAGAGAGATTTATTCCTCGGTAATTATCAGTGCTCGAAAGGTTTCCCAATTTAGGAACTGTGATAGCATTTGTTAGCGACTACTGATCGGGCTTGTGAAATTCATCAACGACAGGTGGCACAAGTGTAAGCTGGTGGTGTTGTCGAGCTCGAGCTCGCAAAATTTGTAAACCTCTGGCGGAATGTTATCTGGACCAGCACTTTTACGCAATTTTGAGAGATTTCTTTGCTTGCTCGTTTCACAGAGAATTTCCGGAATGTCTTGCTCAGTGCCTTCTGTATCCTACGAGCTGCCCAGCAAATTTCTGAAATGGTTGAACCAATAAGAAACTTGTTCCTCTGGACCAGATCCAACTATATGGCCCCTGGCAGATTTCTTTTGGCCACTGATTTCATATACTGCTTTCTAGGCTTCGCTGTGCTGTCCAGTTGCTTGAGTCCGCTCGATTCTAGCAGCTTACTACTCTAGAACATCTGCCATAAGCTGGTCATAGGTACTATAGAGGGATTTTCTTTCTTCTTATACAGCCTTACTGTTGTTCCTGTATTCATCATTAGTTGCTGATGATGCCAACGAAGCCTGTAATTCCGGCTTTAAGCTTCTCTCTGGCTCTCACGATTGTAGAATGGCTTGATCGTAGTGGTTTTCGCGACTCTACCTTCTTAGAAACACATTTCTCCATGGCAGTTTTATTTGCGGGTATGGATTTCTTATATCGTTCAGAGGGATCTTTGCATTCTTCATACTCCAAAATTCTGGAACCGGTTCCTAACTTCGATGCTGTAATGCGCTTGGAGATCTTGACTAGCTGCAAACAGCTTTCAGATAAACTGAGGTTGCTTTGTCTGGCGCTTGAGGCCTCGCAGACTCAGTCGTACCTTCATGCTAAAAAAAACTTGTCATATTGGGACAAACTTGTCTTATCTGGGTAAACTTGTCGTTTAGCTTCGTTTTTCTAACACTTATTTGTACAAACTTGTTGTATCGCAAAATCTTGTCATATTTGCTCACATGTTGGAACAAACTAGCCGGATTTGGAAAAGATTTGTCGTAATAAGACACACTCGTCAAAGACGTCATATTTGGACATTATACTTGAGCAAAAGTTTTTTGCGGATCTTTAAGAACATACTGCCACTCTCCAATAAACTTAACGCACACGTTTCAACATTACTATTCAAGGGCACGCCCTTGCATCTACAGTGTAGTTCGTACAGTAGCACGCTAAAGCATATCTTGAAAGTACCGTATTTTCCTATCAAGAACGTGCTGTTAAAAAGGATTCCAAATGGAAAATGAAATAATAACGGAATTTGACAATCAAGAAACGGAAGCCGGGGGAGCTACCGAATTTGCTTAATGAAACTACTGAAGATCGTTATACCGGGGTTCTGCATCATACATTTAACTACCACTTTTGCTGGGCCAACGAATGTTGATCGTTACACCGGGAATCCCGTTGTACCGAAGATCGTTAAACCGAGGTTCCACTGTGTGCTGAATATAGATGTATATGTTCTGAAGGAAATATCGTAATTGCGTAATCCGTGCTTTAGCTGTGCGTCTATCTAGTTATGGATGCTTTGGGAAGTTGGAAGAGCACTTGACAAATAAGAGTAACTCGGCTTCGCTCCATGCAATTCAAATGCTTCTCTCGTGCCTATCTAAACTTCCTAGGTACATCATTCCGTAACTCCAATGACGCGCACACATTTACAAGCAAGTATATAAGGTGTTATTCAAGTCGTATACAGTTTTTCTGATATAAGACTTAGTGCTCAATCGGGTTCCGGTTTCCAAATGTGACATTTTTTTTGTTTCCCATTTAAAATGTACTTGTGGATCTAAATTTCAACCGTGCTTTTGAAGAAAATTACAGTATTTTAGGAGTCAAAATGCCGTATTATTCCTGCCTTCCTCCGATTACTAGAGACAAACTACGGCGCTTAAACTTTTTGGCAACGTGAAGCTACACTCAATAAGCAGTTTTACTTTGGTACGATTTTATTTTTATTTTTGCGTGAAGACCTTTTACTTTGTCAAGAGCAGTAGGGTGAAAACGTTTAATCTTCCACGAGCATTTTGGTTTCGGCGTGGAAAATCCTTACTTTGGCCTAGCACTTATTTGCCGCCGTAGTAAACTACGTGAACAACGAACAACAAGTTAAAATCTTAGTATCTTTGTGTTGTTGGTCTATTGTTTTTTGCAATTAAAATTAGTGTTACACTATTGTAAATACTGCCATCCGCCTGAGTCACACCATTACTTATTCATTATGACTGTCTCGAGATAGTATCTCCGAGTTTTTACCTCTGGTGATGGGTACTTCATATATGTAGAACTCCTTGTCCAGACTAGATCACTCGACTCAATGCATTCAGGTTATTTTTTTTCTAAACAGATGCAGTAAGAGATGTTAAATCCAGTCTTCCAGGAAATATCACTTGTTACTGTATTGGAGCAGTGCAGAACTCTGTACTCTTACCCAGGCCCCAGCTGAATGTGTTGCTGCAAGGAAGCTCTTTATCCCCCCCGTCAGTTGATCGCTCCAAGTCATTTCAAGGTGCGTAAGAAGATAATGTTCACTTTACACTGCACTGCATAAAAACTCTTTGTACATGCACTTATAACGATATGCAAGTTCGTAGGCAGGGGGTATAAACGTGTCTTTTTTATTCTAATTCATTTTTGTGTTATTTAAGCCAGCATGTTTGGTCTCTGACAGGAGCTAGTTTGAGTACTCTTAACTGATTAGTTTTTATGTCTTCTTATCGTTCACTGTCAATGACTGTGTGTAAGATCCGCCTCAAATGACCTACGAATTACACTAACTGAACATGTTGAATTATCGCGAAACGGTCCGCGCAAGCAAAGCAAGTTAAATATTCGGTATTCCGATCACTCTTGTTAAGCCGATACAAGTTACGGCATCTAGGTGACGTTTCAAACATGGTTGACAGTTCTAAACAGTTCACTAATGTACGAATTATTTACCGCATTCGAAGACTTGCAGATTTAACGTGTGTTTGGACGGCAAAAACCTTGTGTGTCTGAGTTGAGTTTTGAGCCCTGTGCTACATTTTTTCAACGATCAAGCGGTGGCAATTTAATTCTTCTCTTGACTACTCTGTATTTTCATTCTTTCTCCATCACTGAAAACACGCGAAGTGCAGTCCTACGCAATCCAAAGTTTTCATTAATTTTTCCCGGGGAAGCAAACGCCATCATTTTGCATCTTTACTGCCGACACCTACACGTACCCGCGACCCCCTCCTTCCAAAAAAGAAACGCCACCACCATCCCAAATCCTGCCTACGCGCCTGAATAAGTGTTAACTTACATATTGACATGAACATTGGAATACCAGTGTTGATTTGCGATACAAGATTTACGAATAGTGAGTTACTTAAACAATCGATGAGATGTCTCACATCTCTAAAGCAAAGGTTTGAGTAAGGCCTGCTCTGGGGCAGAAACTCGCCTAAACTTGCCTCAATTCGCGCAATTTTCTGGCTTCAAGTTTCCCTTAGCTCGCCCCAACCCGCTTTAACTCACGCATGTTGCTTCAAATTTTCCCTTACTCGCCTTTGCGCGCCCCAATATGATAGTTTAAAACAATGTGAAAACTAATTTAACTAGTCTCGATTCAGTCCTGCTAATTAGTATAATTACTTTATTTTGACAATCAGAGGGTTTTTTAACTATTTTCGTCATTGTATCAGTTCCGAAGCATAGCCAAACACTGTTGGTTTTAGACGAAAGTCGTGTTTCACCTGAAATCAATCATCATGGGTCTAAGTAGTGTACAAAAATGCCATTCTACACGGTATAGTAACCTGCACGGTGAGTTACAGTTAACTGTGTCTTTATGTTGTTATTTCTTGGTATTTAGATCGGTTGCTTTACATATTTACATCTGGAACCACAGGGATGCCCAAAGCAGTAATCATTAGAAACAGCAGGTAAGCCGGGCTTGGTTGTCCATCTTTTTCACACGTCGTGTTGCTTGCATTGCGATTGTTGCTTTTGAGTTGTTGACCCTCTGATACATAACTGTTCGAAAATGTAATTTTTTGCGCTTTTTGTGAGTGCAAAATCTGTGAAAGAAAAAAGCAACATCAATTTGCTGTCAAGTAGTGCTATCTGATCTGATTTTGTGATAAAGTGACATCAGCCATACTGAGCGATACCTTCAGCCGCAGGTTTCCTCCAGTTACCAAAAACATCAGTAGCTGGTCGAGTCGTGTCTTCATAATCACTCATAACTTCCAGTTCGTTCAAATTTCTTATAACTCTGTTAAGAGTTACATTAACGAGATTAAAGATACTTGTATCATGATCTATTAAAATTGTTCTTATCTGTAAATTGTCGCCTTTTTTTCTTATTTCTCTAATTCTATTTTTGAAATGATAATCATTGAGGTATTTTTAAATTGTGAGTTTTAGCTACATTCGTAGTTAAATCTAAATTGTTCTTATCTGTAAATTGTCGCCTTTTTTTCCTACTTTTCTAATTCTATTTATGAACTGAAAATCAGTGAGGTATTTTTAAATTGTGAGTTTTAGTTCCATTCTAAGTTAAATCTTAGATTTCTGCAAATTCGTTAAACCTTGGAGTTATTGTTTTTATGAAGACGTTATTGCAATGGCAGTTTTTCGTTTGCGGTATGACTTGAAGCGTGGATTTCAGGGTAAAGAAGTCATATAACGCATTTATTTGGAAACCAGTAAAAACCTCAATGGTACAGTAGTGACTGTGGAAATACTTCCCCTATTTTAATAACAATTTGTCGTGTAACATTGGGCATAAACAATGGGGTCTCACTCAAGTATTGTGCTCGATGGCACACGCATTTCCACCTTAGTCACTTTAAGGCGCGTACTAGGTTGCAGAGTTTTGTCGTACATGTGTTTGTTTTCATGGGAAACAAAACAAGTCAATAAAACTGAACGATGTTTACTGGACTTGTGAGCCACCAAGTCACCAAGTAATCAACCAACCACTAATCAGAACCTGCCCACAGACGTCAATTCTCCTTTGCCGCGGGAAACGCTCGGAGAAACACGTCTGCCGATTCGAGAAATAAATTTGCGCCAGCCGTCATGCCGACCGTGTTTACTCTATATTTGCTTTTGCCCACTAAAAGTACTTTATAAAGATTTTTCGTGTGAAAAACTCGCTCAGCGTGACGGCTGAGGAGAATAAATTTCTCGATACGGCAGACGTGTTTTTCCGAGCGTTTCCCGCGGTGACGGAGAATTAATGTCTGCGGGCAGGCTACACACATCGGAGCATGAAGCAAGCCAAACAACCACCATCCGACCACCAACCAACCAACCAACTATTCAACCAATCAACCAACCAACAACCAACCACTAGCCAACAATTCACCAGCCAACCACCAACCAACCAACCAATAACCAGCCACCAGCCAACCATTCACCAGCCAACCACCAACCAACCAAACAATAACCAGCCAACCACTAACAAACCAACCAAAAACCAACCAACCAACCACCAGCCAACCACCAACCAACTATTTACCAACCAATCAACAACCAACCAAACAGCAACCAGCAACCAACAAACCAACCCACCAACCACCAATAAACCAACCACCGACCAACAACCAACCAACCACCAGCCAACCAACCAACTAGCAACCAACCAAACAACCACCAGCCAACCAACCACCAATCGACTACCAATCAACAACCAACCACCAACAACCAACTAACCAGCTAGCAACCAACCAACCACCAAACACTAGCAACCAACCACTAATCAACCACCAACCAACCAACTAACCACCAATCAACCACCAGCAGCCAACCAACCAGCCTACCACCAACCAACCAACCAGCCACCAGCCAACCACCAACCAACTATTTACCAACCAATCAACAACCAACTACCAACCCACCAACCAGCAACCAACAAATCAAACCAGCAACCAACCAACAAACCCACCAACAACCAACCAACTAACTAGCAACCAACCAACCACCAGCCAACCAACCACCAATCGACTACCAATCAACAACCAACCACCAACCACCAGCAACCAACTAACAAGCCAACCAACCACCAACCAACCACTAACCAACCAACCAACCAACCAACCAACAACCAGCCACCAACCAATCACCAACCATTTACCAACCAATCAATAACCAACTACTCACCCACCAACCAGCAACCAACAAATCAAACCAGCAACCAACCAGCAACCAACCAGCCAACCAACCACTAACCAACCAACCAACCAACCACTTACCAACCAACAACCAACCACCAATCGACTACCAATCAACAACCAACCACCAACCGCCAGCAACCAACTAACCAGCCAACCAACCAACCACCAACCAACCAGCCAACTAACCAACCAACCAACCAACCACTAACCAACCAGCCAACCAACCACTTACCAACCACCAACCAACCACCAACTAACCACCAATCAACCACCAGCAGCTAATCAACCAACCAGCCACCCATCAACCACCAACCAACACTCAACCAAACAACCACATACCAACCAACCACACCAAATTCTTTTGAGTGTTAGGCACATTTGTCTTGTGTACCAGACAGTAAATGCTTTATGTAAACAGCTGGGTGTGTTTAAAATGTGCACGAGTGAACAATGAATGTGAATCACTTTTGAAACAGCAGTTTACGAAACGGCTTCTACAGTGTCGCAAGAGGGTGTAAAAGGAACATTCTCTTAAGCTCAGGTACCTATTTTGGTATTGTTCAAAATAAACGTTTTTGAAACACTCAAATTGTTGTACTTTTCAGGTTTTTCTTTCTCGCTACAGCAGCTGTTGCATTTTACGGAATCTCGGCAGCAGATGTTATATACTGTGCATTGCCGCTGTACCACGCCTCGGGAGGGATTTCTGGGGTGGGCGCATGCTTCATAACTGGTGCATCACTTGTCATAAGGCGCAAGTTTTCCGCCAGTCATTTCTGGCAAGAATGTGTAGAGCATAAAGTCACGGTATGTATAAATCATTACAGGTACGCCTTGGTGACATTAACGTAATGAGTTTGAATGTCCTTTGTATTGAACGGTCGTTTTTTTCAAAATTTTGGTACAAGAGAGTAAATATATTATATAGTCAATGTTGAGCTGTTGCCACGGTCCTTGAAAATCCTGGAAAGCCGTGGAATTGGCAAAAGAAAATTCTAGGCCCTGGAAAGTCCTTGAATTTGGGTTACAGTCCTTGGAAATCCAGGAATGGGCAAACGTTTTCACCTTTAACTGCAAAAAATAATTAAAATGAGCTGTTCGTCATAACCGGACGTAATACCGTCAATACAACATTGCTTGAAAACGTAAAACGGTGGCTTGATCTTACTCCAAAAAAATCTTGTAAAGCTCATTGCTGAATTAGTATACAAAACAATAACTCTTTTAGTATTTTACAATACATGTGTGTTTTATATGGTTTAGAAAGTCCTTGAATTTGCTCGAAAAGATCCTGGAAAGTCCTGGAAAGGTCCTTGAATTTCACATTCAGTTAAAAGTGGTAACCCGGTAAGATGTAGGAGACAGTATGGCATACCATTCCAAAACATTTTTTTAGTCAATGTGATAGGGTACTCATGTGTGTCCCTAGGGTTGGTTGATGGTTGGCTTTTGGTTGCGTGGTTGGTGGGTAGTTTGTTGGTGGTTGGTTGTTTGATTGGTTTGATGGTTAATTGATAGTTGGCTGGTTGGCGGGTGGTTTGTTGGTGGTTGGTTGTTTGATTGGTTTGATGGTTAATTGATAGTTGGCTGGTCGGCGGGTGGCTTGTTGGTGGTTGGTTGACGGTCGATTCATCTTTAAGTGGTTTTAAAAATGTGGTTCTTTTCCAAAACAGGAAGCACTGATTTCAAATTATCTTTCACCTCATCTAAACCAGTTTTTAAACATACTTTTGAGAGACAATTTCAGTTTATGTTTAAATGGACAGTTTTTAGCTCATTCAGATTCACGTTTTTCTTTTTCTTAAATTCGGAACAATTCATTGCTCGAGCAGAGCAGAGTTTGTTCTTTTTTCTGTAACTCCCAAAGAGCACAAATAAAGCGCTACCTCCTAGTTTTATTAACTAATAACGTCTCTACCAAGGCATTTGAAAAGACGATTGTTGATATTTGTTTGGTTTGTTTCAAATGTAGTCCAGTTCTGTCCCCGATCAATTGAAACGTGACCAGGCCGAAAACGGATGCGATTGAGGCATGCGTATTAAGTACGACACGAAAAAAAAAAACCGGAGCCGAAACCTCAACTCGGCCCTCTTGCTCAAGTAAAAATTTGGTGTTCAGTAGAATGGAGCTTTTGTACTAATTGTGAGTTTCACCCATTCTATACAAAATGGGACCATTAGGAATTAAAATGTCCCTAACCCTAGCCTAGTTTCCAATAACTCGAATAGATTTGACAGGGGCAAACGTAAAGACTTCAGTATCTTTTGCCAGTTTGTGAAAATATTTGTGATGATTTGGTTTGTGATGCTCAAAATGCTCCTTTTTGCCGGATGTCCGAACGCATGCCTGTCGCAATGAAACTCCCTTAGAATACAATGTTTTTGTACACTCTGGACATTCACATCCCTGAAGTCAGCTATACGTTTAATAAACTCCTGTTGAGTTGCTTAGGCACCAAAGATGGCCAACGGTATCGTGTGGTTTAAAGCACGAAAAGTGCGCGCGTGTAGCAGTCAGAGGCCAACCTCCATATAGCGGCCATTAACCTCTTCCCCTTGTTCAGATAATAAAATTCATGCCCTAGCTGCAAATCCTGAACCATAAGGAAAATTTAAAGTTTCTTTGTGTGATTTTACAGTGAGAGCATTTCACTTTCAATTGGAACTATTAGTAAGAATACTTGTGTTATTGTTTTAACAATAGGTCATCCAGTATATTGGGGAGTTGTGTCGCTATCTCTTGGCTCAGCCCGTCGTTTCGTCGGAACGTCAACACACCGTACGACTAGCTGTAGGCAATGGACTAAGACAGCACATATGGAGAGAGTTTCAGTCAAGATTCCAGATCAAGCAGATTGGCGAGTTCTATGGTGCAACTGAAGGCAACGCTGGTTTGATAAACACGGATAACGCTGTTGGAGCAGTGGGCTTTCTTTCACAGATTATACCGCAGTCCTCACTCACCAAGCTGGTTCGGGTACGACCAGAGACTGGGGAGCTGGTGCGAGGTTCTGATGGACTCGCTGTCGAATGTTGCCCGGGGCAACCAGGAATACTTGTAGCTAAGATAACTCGTACGTTACTTCCCCATTAGTCTCCATTAGTCACATCACCTACACCCTTTTCGAAACTAGTTTTAATGTACATTTAGACATCTACCTCGTAAGAGAATAGATTGTTTATAAAATGTAAATCTTGATATTATTCACCAAATGAGGTAAGTTCTGGACGACCATTTCAGATAAGCTATCCTCAGTATGGAATTTCAAGTTCTCACAGTCACTCTTACGTCCTACGGGACTGGAACACCGGGGTTTGAACGTTATACTCCTATGAGACCATTTTTACAGTTTAAATCGTTTTTAAACGGAGTTTCATTACGAGTAATTTTGGAAAATTTAGAAAAAGTGTAGTTAAAGTCCGTCAGTCCTGATAGAATGTTAAGTCCTTGTTGTATGCTTAACCATAACCGTTTTCACGGCAGCCATAGCTACAAATAAACTGTACTAACCATAACCATGGCTGTAGCCACAACCACGTTAGGTACAACCACAGGAGAAACCGTATAAGCGTACAAATTTCCCTGTGAATCCGCCGAATTACAGTAATTCAAGTTTCAGTTGGCCAATCGATCAGAATCAGTTTAGCTAACTCTAAGGACTCCCTTTGAAATACTTTGAAACACAGTAGATTTGGCAGAGCTGTTTCAGAGCTCGTACGAGTTGTAACATTTCAAAATACAGGCGTATAAAATTGCAGTTGGTCATAAAAAATCAAGAAAGATCACTTCTGTGTGTGACCGAAGTAGCAAGATATCGTCATTTTTAAAATTTTTAGTTAAATAAAGTTGTTGAATAAGTCATGGCAGGTCCGTGGATTTTAGCTGCATAGTAAGTTACACAATTAGTGTACCAGACCCGATCTTTAAGAAAACAAAACATTGTTATCACTATGGAGAATTATATCTTAAAACATTAGTTTATAGCTTAGATGCCAACAGCTTTTTGACACCCTGCTGTAGTTCATTCTGTACAAACAGTAAGCCAAAAAATCGGTTACAACGAAGAAAACATTGTTTCTAGGCAGCGATAGTTATCCTTCTACTTGACACTGGTGAACTGACAAAGTCAAGCAATAACAGTTGTTACATTGTACTAAAGGTACTGGTCTACGGCGTTATGATGGTTATCTCAACAAACAAGACACCTCCAGGAAGATCGCCCGCAATGTGCTGACTCACGGCGACTCTGTCTTCCTTTCCGGCGACATTTTGACAAGAGACGAGTACGGCTATGTTTACTTCCGAGATCGTACAGGCGACACGTTCCGATGGCACGGCGAGAATGTATCGACAACTGAGGTCGAATCGATTATCAGTAAAATACTTGGGCTACGAGATGTGGCAGTGTATGGAGTGTTGATACCAGGTAACGTTGTTTTCTACCCCTTTTATTGACTTTTGGATGTAATCGAGTTTTTTTTTTACTGAACAGCCATCCTTCCCTATCGTGATATGAAAAGCATTACCTTATTAATGTACTAATTCTCGCAAGATTTATTTGCGATTTTTCTGTTTTTTAAAGAGATCCGCAAAAAACTATAGCCGGTTACCGCTGGAGGGTCAATAGTTCGGTTTGGTATCGAAAACGGTTTTTCTTTCAAAATCGCGAAGACCCACGCAGCATGTCTCTTCCATAACGCGATTTAACTTTCCGCGAAAATTGGTGCAAATAACAGGGTTCCCGCGGTCCTTGAAAGTTCCTGAATTTAATTTTTTGTTTTCAAGGACTTGAAAACCCTTGAATTTAGGCTCGGGTCCTTGAAAATTACTGAAAAGTCCTTGAAAAAAAGTGCAAAAGAGGTAAAGTCGTTTTTTGTTTTGTTTTCGGTGTTAAAAGTTTCTATCGCAAATCGCGAAAACAAAATTGTGCTTAACTTATTTCTTGTTGATCCAACCGGAAATATCAGGAATACATGTTGTACAAAATAATGTGTTTCTTACAGACACAATTG
>JAOBRG010352365.1:0-13320 GCA_027574985.1 Umimayanthus nakama | reverse complement strand
CTATGAAACGACTGCAGTCCCTTTATTTCTGCTCTCGCCCCACTCCCCCCACCTGCATTACGCCACACGGCCAAACCAAGGAATCTTCTATTCCCGGCCCGGAAATAGCGAAATAAAGGGACGGCTCGCAGTCTAGCAACAGACATGCTGTGGAAATGAACTAGCTGGATCCCTGCTCGTCACTCAGGGTTCGCCAAGGAAGTATCCTGGGACCACTGCTGATCCTAGTATATAATAACGAACTGCCTGGTGCTGTGAGTCACTTTCAGGTGTCATTATATGCTAACGACACAGTCCTGTATTGTTTCTCTAAAACGGATCCACATCAACTGGAGACAAAGCTAAATGAAGACCTCAGCAACGTTGCAGTTTGGCTTAAAGAGAACAAGCTCACAATGAACCTTGGAAAATCTAAATCCATATTAATTGGAAGTAGCCAGAAACTTGCTAAAACTTTTTCAGAATTGTTTATATCGATATTTAAAATAATTGTAGCTTAGAGAGCGTGGCTTCAGACCTTTCAGGGTCAGATCGTGTAAAACATGTTTTATACAAGGTTAACCAACGGCTTGGTCTATTACGTAGAATTAAGCATCTTTTGCCACTCCAGGCACGTAAGTCTGCTTTTTTATCATAGCGTTGTTCTCCCATTTTTGAGTTACGCAAACCCTGCATGGGGAGACAAAAATAATGCTACCATAATGAATGACTAGCAAGTTACGCAGAATAAGGCGGCAAAGATTAATTTAGACAAACCTCTCTTCTCATCAGCTACTGATGCTCTCACTGCACTGAAATGGTTAAACCTGGGCCAACACAGACACTACAATCGCTGCCTATACATCTTTAAGTGTATAAATAAACTCTCTTGCCATTCCATGGATCTGCTAACACGTGGAGACGTTCATGGATACAACACAAGACACAAGAACATGATTCGTCTACCACTGGCAAAAACAAACTGGCGCAAACAGAGACTCTCGCACCATGCAGTAAAGGACTGGAACAACTCAAGTCACGATACCAGAAGTTCAGCAAGTACAGGTGTTTTTAAACGGAGAATGTGCAAATTTTATATGAAACTTTTAGACATTAGCCATACCCCTTACACTATAAAATATGTACTTGAATTCTTGTAAGTAGTTTTCAATATTTTTCTTTATCTATAAATCAGTTTTAGATTTTAGCCATAGTTTCTAAACCTTTTTAATTTTTAGCCCGAGTATTCATATTGTGTAAATAATTCGTGTACGCAGTTTTTGAAGTTTCTGTGTTTCACTCTTATTATCTGTAAAAGGTCCTTTACGTGAATTACTTTTAGTGAGAAAGCTTCGGATAATAAAAGATTATAATTTTAAAAAAAGAATATTTTTAATTAATTGAAAGTTTCCAAAAATCTGTAGTTTACCGACTGTTACTAAAAATACACAACTGTATGAGAAGTGACTAGCAAGCGATTTCAGTTAGTGTTTGGAGGTCATTAAAAAAGTGCACACACTA
The DNA here is from genome assembly GCA_027574985.1 of Umimayanthus nakama. NCBI lineage: Eukaryota > Metazoa > Cnidaria > Anthozoa > Zoantharia > Parazoanthidae > Umimayanthus > Umimayanthus nakama. The sequence goes on along the minus strand of JAOBRG010352365.1, from coordinate 11,820 downwards.
CAGTGTTTATTTGTACACACTTTTAAAACTGCTTTTGTAATCACAAACTAGCCATCCTAAGCCTTGTATTGCCATTTGAGATAAGGTTCTGTCGAATTGTGAATGGTTTCTTGTGAAATGATGATTGTGTGATCCGTCACACTTCCCGGCTGTACGTCGCTTATTTACAAATGTGTCGATGTTGCACCATTTCAGTACTGATGAAGCTGACGCTACAATCAAGAGCAAATTTGATAGTAACGTAAATATATATTAACTTCGTCGCAACAAGTATTTATAATACACATCTACAGCGATCTATCGTAATTCCGCCTTGACAACGCTGTCATATGAAGGGGGAGGGCCACACGGTAAATGATCCCCGTAGGGTGTTTCCAATCTCTCGGACCCCGGCTGGTGAGAGAAAGGTCGAACATCAATATCCCCTGGGGGTGGTGCTGAAGCTTGAACCGAGCAGTTAAATGGGGGCGGTCGAGCCGCGTGAGGTAAACTCGATTGCTGGTATGACACGACATCATGTCTATCCGTGTTCACGTCACACTCTCTTTCTTGATCTCTGTTTTCCCGTTCATCGTCAGAATCTGCTTCCTCCTTCATTCTTGAACACAACAGAATCCCCAATAGACAAACCGATCCTGCAAAACCAGCTCCAATGTACAGCAAGACGCGATTCCGCCGAGCGAACACCGCCATCATCACAACACTGGCAACCAGAACTACTGCCAGGCACAAGGCGCTTTGTCGCCATCGTTCAGTCTGAATGCCCCACAGCTGGCACCATGTCAAGTTTCTTTGATGTCTCACTCGTACTCCTCGTGTTCGCCGTCTTGTGTTTGGCCTGCTGGCGGCCATGACTCGGTGCTTGAGTGAAATGGCTCGCCTAGCCTGCGTTTAACCGGGTTTGAGCTGGTTTAAAGGCAAGCTGTAAGACCGTTTCTAGCTGTAGCACTTGTGGGCAGAGGGAACGGAAAGTCAAAAATTGCACTTTTCAGTTTCACCTTTACGAGTTAAACCGACTCCTGGAGATGATGTATGCGTTAATTCTTGTCACTTTCTGTTCCTAAAAAAGCTACATGACCGTTCGATCTTTCATACGTCCGCCATGTTGTCGGTCACATGATACTCCAAAGCCAAAGGTCAGTTGAGTCAAAACACGGATGCGGAAGGTGGAATACCGGAATAACCGAAAACAAAATGCAACCCGGAGAAAAATTCCCCGGGAAAAATTCATGAAGATCAATCAGCAGAAACATGATGCCACCAAAGCCATTATATCGGTAACGCAAACTATTTATATCAAATATCATCAAAGCTGAATGTCTTCTGGTGTTTTGTTGAGCTACACCTGACTTTGGTTTCCTTCCTCAGACAAGCTAAGTTCAAAAAAAAATTCAAAGGGAGGTCGGTTTAACTGTCAGCTGATCAGTTTTTGATGGTAATTCCAAAAACCTAATTTACTATACTAAAAATCAGAAATACACTCTCTGACTATTAACAAGTGCATCAAGAACAATGAAAACTCTGTAGAGCCTTACCTCAAGACTGAAGGTAATGCAATGCTTGGGGCGGTTAATTGCTGTTTCGGAAAGATAATAATTAGTATGTACAAGCAAACATTGCAAAGTATCATACTCTGCAATATTTGTTTGTACAAACTAATTATTATATGTCGCTTCTCGTAGCTTTCAGTCAGCATTTTCATACACATATATAAAGCATAAATTCATCATCCCTGAAGTCCTGTAAGCATCCTTCTTGTTCCTAAATCTTGGCCTTCCACTAGGTTCTCCAGAAAAAAGTTCTCTTTTGGGTATCTGAAGCCGAAACATCTCCCAAAGAAGTCAAACAACTTATACTTAATCTGATTAAACTTACAACGAATATGAGAAAAACTGAAAAGACTCAAAAGTTACGCTCGAACTTTCAATTCTGATTGGCTGATCTAAAACCCAAACGACACGACGTGTGTCAGTGAAAAGCGCGGGAGTTTTCGCGCGCGTTTTCAAAATAGATCAACCAAAAGGAAAAATCTATAGTAGAAGTACGAAGCCCGGGTACGAAATCAGTTCCACTTTAAAAAAGAAGAAAGAAAATCCATATAATAAACATCTCATTAACATCGTTTGCTCGATCCGTGCCATAAGGTTACCGGCGGACCCTTGCTTTTTACCTCACGGCCCAAGCGCGATGGAAAAAACTCGGCCTGGTGCGTATAACTTACGGTGCGGACCTCGCACTTGATTTATAAGAAGTACTTTAAAACAATTCACGAAGTAGTTCCACGATAAACAGGACACTCAGTGAGCTTCAAATGCAAAGTATACTTTAAGCACATGATCATTTTCACGCTAGTAGTTAGAAATTGCCTCAGCCAATGAAATTGCAGAAGTCCGCTGCCGAGACCAGGGCCTTTACACGCCCTCCCGCTTGTGAGGGAGCGCGCAAATTATCGAGGGGAGTCGGAAGGGGGGTTGGGGGGCATGCTCCCCCATAAAATATTTAAGAAATGCGCATCTCAAATCACTGGCTAAGGCCGTAGCTATTTTTTTAACAAGAGGACAGTAGTGATTTAGCAAAGTAAGTTCCAATATGTAAAATTCAATAGGCGTAAGTTTATTTTATTAATACTAGTCTTTTTTATGGGGGAGGGGGGTGGAAGTGGGGGTTGGAGGTGGATTGCAGATCGCTTGAATTTTATATAAGAACTCTACTGTCACATCGCCTAGAATGCTTAGTCATACAGGCCTATTATCATAGACCTGAATACATTAGAATTCATTAGTGCCGTGACATTAATGAGAGCGCGAGGTTCAAATACAAAGAAACATGGCGAAATTGCTCCAACAGCTGAACTTAAATCTTGCCTCAAGTTGTGAAGGGGCAGCGTAGCGCTTAGGTATTGGACGGCTTTATCAGTTTAGACATTGATTAACATTTCAGAATAGTTTTCTGTGTTGTACATGTCAAATAAAGTTACTCTATAAACGTCCAAAGTCAGAGCAAAATCAAGGACAATTTGTATGGAATTGCCTTGAATGGAAAAATTCCAGTTCACATTGCTCAAAAACCAATCGCGCGATGGCTGAGGTACCGGACGGCTTTTGAAGGTGAAGCACTTAACTTTCTTTGATAGAAATATCTTGGGTGTACGTGTTCAAAAAGTTCACTACCAAGTGCGTTTTCTGTTAGGTACTGGCTATATCTGCTTGTAAAATCATGCTACTACATTTTAATATTCATAAGCCATTTAAAACCTACACTTGATCATTCCATTGTGTTATGTTAAACTAGCCGTGAACGCGGCAAATCTGAAAATTTATTAATATGCAAAATGAAATTCGCGGCTGCGTCTGATGTCATGACAACCGAAAACACCTCGTTAAGGTGATGATAAAAAACATCTCAAAAAATTGGAAACACATTGCTCTCAATATGGCTTCATCGTTAGACTCGCTCTTGAAAGATCCTGAATATCCCTATCTCGTCGACCCATTACTGTTTAATATCCAGCCCCCCGATGTCCGAGCTGGCGAAACACAATTTTCCATTCTTTTCTGCGCGGAGGTTGCGTGGAAATGGCGATAATGCCAGAAACACATAATATTCGAAGTTCTACAGCAGAACATCAGACGACACGGCTTCTACCTGACGGCCGACGCGAGGCTCCGGGTAACCAACTGTCTCTTCAAAACCATTTGGAAAAACAACCAAGAAATGCAGCGTTTCGGCTACAAGCGCCAACTGGAGCGGCGGAAGGAGTGGTTGCAATTAGAAGTGAATCTCGAAGAAGTGGCTGAAACACCATTCTCTACTCTCTCCGCCATCAAGGAAGACGCGAAGCATTGGAAGGGCGTCATAGAGGAGCAAGATAGGCAATAAGAAGAGTATGCCGAGATGGTGTTCGAGCTTATGGAGGAAGAGGTAGCCTTAAGGAAGAAAATCGCGGTCATGGAAGGAGATCCCAGCATTGCACATCGGAGGAGAAAACCTTTTGACCAATTAAAAGAGAAGCAAAGGAAACGGAATGAAAAGGAAGTCAGGTATAAAAACTGTTCTCTTTCGCATCAAATTTATTGATTGTGCTCCTGATATTTTGCGACACAACTGATCGGGTGTTTGATTTCCTTTTTCAGTTCCCTTGCTGAACAGACTCTGTGGTTCGCCGAAACATACGGTCTACTGCCGACTTTCTTGCAGATGGTTGATGCCAAAGGCGATTTCGTCAAAGGGAAAAAGAAAGGCGATTTCGGCTGGGAAAAAGTAAACGTTAGTGTCTCCGGTTACTTTTTAAAACCATTTGTTGTTGTTTTTAACTTTTGAAACTGTTTGAAGAATCATCAGTCCGATGCCGCAAGTTTGTTGCCACAAAATGTCAAGCGCAATGCTGCCGCAGAGTTCCGGCTGCTTTAAATTGAAAAATACAATGCTATATATGGTAGTTCTCAGAAATTGTTTGAACCATGCACCTCCTAGGAGAATCGTTCCAGAAACGAAGTTTTACGACATAATATTTTTCTAGTGCATATCGTTTCTTAATTTATCAGCTGCCATATGGACTACCTTCAATTTTAAATATTTCGCTGTCACTTGACGCAGTCATTCCTAGCATTAGCGAAAGCTAACTTAGGATAATTTAGTCAGGGAGCAAATGTCGTAAATTAAACTCCCGTGGGAATTTCAGGCTACAAACAATCTGATAGGATAGATGTGTTAAGGGGACCATATGGAACATGAAAATATATGTTGGCAACTTTGTAACTTGCACCGAGCTGTTTGATAGGGTGTTTTAGAAATGACGCTGTTTTTCAGCATGGAAACGAGGCTGTGATATATAAATAGCAATAACTTTGGATGTTTTCAATAAAATTGAACCAAACTTTCAGTGTTTGCTAACCTCGACAAGGTAAACATGACCAGACCATAATGTTCAACCAAAATGATCACGTGACAAATCTGGCTTGAAAACGAGGCTCTGGCTTTATTTGGCCATAACATTAAGCATAGTGAGCCGATTTCCCTCATATTTGGCATGATTTTTCAATTTGCTTGGCTGATCACACATGACCATAAAAACATGGCTATGTGATACAACTAGCACCAAAACAAGGCTGATCTATGATCACATTACTTGACGTGTACATCTGTTTCTGACAAGTGTGTCACGAATAAAATTTCAGTTCTGCTCAGGGATTTGTTGTGTTCAGCTGTGTTTTTAGTTGCTCCTCTCACCTTTTATGATTTTATGTTTGTTCTACACAAACAAACAAGTTATTCTTTCCTACGGATTTTTTTTGGACTCAAACGCAATCAATTTCGGCTTCAAACAAGCTAAAACCGAACCCCCAGTCACCTCGGTTACCCGTGACTGACTGTTTTACAGTCATCAGGCTTTATCCACTTCTGATGCAGTGTAAGACTTAGGATCTTCAATATGCTTGTCTTCAGGTTCGTCGCCTAGACGATTCTCCCATAGCACATTCTCTCCGGAACAGCAACATAGATCAGTACACGTGCATCAGTCCATTGAGCACCGGCTTGCTGAGCAGTTGCACTTTACCAACTCAATGATAGCATCCGGTGCAGAAGGTGAGCACGTCATCACGGGCACCCACGTTTCGCCATCTAGCTTCCATTCATATTCTTCTGGGGAAGGAAGTTGTGGACTCGCTACATTAACGTTACTCCATCCACTTCTCTTGATAGCAGGCTCTCTTTATATCTCTCATGAAGTCCGGCATGGGTGGGTGGCAACTTTTCTGACTGTGCTTGGTATTTTCTAAAGAGGGATCATCTGAGCCCCCTAATTTTATTGATGGTTGACTTTGGGGCCGGAGTAGACTTTGCACACAAGCCTCTCGATAGTATTAAGCGTGTGCACCGTCAGCTGGTTTGGAGAACTAATGCTTGTGAGAGCGTCAAGAATCCCTCCACCTGATTCTAGGAGGATCTTCCACCATGTGGCTTTTCCGATAACGCTGCTACCTTGTGATGACCAAGTGCTTGTGATATCGGCTGTAGCTTGATAATCCGTCGTCGCTGCCCCGTTCCTGGCACAAAGTTGATGTTGCTACATGGGCATCGTTTCAGGCACAGGATAAAGACATCCGTATCCAGCGAGAAGATATGGATTTCTGTAGCCCCTTGTCTAGTAGCATCAATGGCGTGCAGAACAATCTTCGTGTCTGCCCCTTCCTGACTACTGCGAAGATGCGCGACATCTCGATGGGTTGCCTTACATTTACGCCCCCCAGGCGACAACGATTTGCTTGCCCCCTCTTCCTTCTCTCTGAAGAAACTTAGCTGCAAGATATTCCGTCAACTTCATCTTGGTTTTAGCGCATTACAGAAGGCGCTATATTGGGATTTTTGCTATATGCGTTGTGGCAGATACTCAGTAGTAAATCGGCAGATGATCTCCTTGCCTGCGGATGTGTGTAGCTGACTTCAAAGACGAGAGGACATCGTAACGATTAAAAGCAAAATGAACATCTTCGCTTTTTGAAAACTTTAAGAATAGCTTGCTGACGAAGTGTTCGGCAAGATTAGCTCAGGTGGCTATGCAGGCCGGTTTATCGAGAACTTCCAGCTTTGTCATTCCATACAGAATAAGTACTTTGCTATGCTGTTCTGGAAGTCTTGTCGAATGGTCATCAGTAGAAGATACAGGTGGCGTTTCCTTCTTAATAAAGCCCATCAGTGTGAGAAAGCATAACATAGAACTATCCGTGAGTGAGGAGCGCTCTTGAGTTTCTCTTCTCTTGCTAGTCGTCGTGCATATAATCCAAGCTCTTGCTCGTATTTCTCTCTTGCTCTCTTTATCATCCCCAGATGAGTAGCCTTTTGGTAACATTTCCTATGCCAGCTTGCTCCTTTCCTATCAAATCCTCTACAGAAAGATCCTTTAGAGCAGCTGACCTTAAAGTGTATATATCACTTGTGGGGTTTTCTCGTATTTGAAATCTACTTAACGTTATGATAAACATAGCAAAAAATTGTTTTATCTGGATTTTTCTTAGTGGCGCAATTAGCGTTCAAACAGGCGAAATTTTACTTCCGGATTCAAAATGACCGCGCAAAAGGAAGAATGGGCCAAGGTTGGATAATGTGACGTCACAACCAGAATTAATACTTTAAGTCTTGAATTGCTGGAGAAATATCTAGTTTTGTGTTTTCTGACTTTTCATATTATAAACAACAGATGAAAAGAACGTCAGATCTTCCTCCAGCGATTGCAGACTCGAAGTATGAATTCAGATTGTGACGTCACAGCCCAACTTGGACTCATTCTTCCTTTTGCTCGGTCAATTTGAAACCAGAAGTAAAATTTCGCCTGTTAAAACGCTAATTGCGCCACGAAGAAAAATCCAGATCAAAAAATTTTTTTGCTCTGTATATCAGAACGATTAGTAGATTCTAAATTTGAAAAAAAAACTCACAAGTGGTAGTTACACTTTAACAGAAAACAACAGCATTTTTGCAGAAGGAAATATATTTTGTAATCAGTATAACATATTGAATCAAAATAGTAATTAATACTTATACTACTATAATGTAAAAAGACGTTTCTTTCTCTTTACTTAATTTCACCGCAATTTCCACTTTCTCTTATGGCCTCTAATACAGTTACAAACTCAACAAGTTCCTCTTCTCCTTGTACCTGGCACGCTAAGCAAAGGCACCGGAATGCATCATCTTCTGCCATTTATAAACATTTTCATTTCACACATTCTACAAATTCTGCACAACTAATTGAACTGCAAGTCAAAATGGCGGTTGTTTATTTTGACTAAAAATTCATATCGATTACCAATGTAGTGCGAAGCAACGCCCAGGTCCCCACGCAGCTCTTACCACACAGGCACAGGTTTAGTTCTCTTGACTGTTTTTCGGCATTTGTCTATTCCTATTATAATGCCTCCTCTGTTTGAGAAACATGTCTTGTCTTTTGGATTACAGAGATTTTTATTTGAATACATCCAAGTATACAACTGTGTTCTGTTCTGATGCTAGCTACATTCCTTGCCAACATCAACGTGTTATTTTTCGACCTTACTGTAAGAATTTGCCTTGTTTTCCTGTTTTGAAAGTTTGTGAGGCATATGACTGAGATTTTGGCTAGCCTCGTTTTTGTGCATGTTCTACACACTTCATTATGGTCTAGTGTTATCAAAAAAGCGAATTCATGAATCATGTCGAGTTTGGAGAAAATCAGCTCAATATCCTTAAAGCTACGGTCAATAACACGAGAGCCTCGTTTTCATGCCAGTTATGTCACGTGATCACTTTAGGTGAAAATTACGGTCTAGCCATGTCAACCTCGCTGAGGTTAGTGAACGCCAAAGGTTTGGTCCAGTTTTATCAAAAATACTGAAAGCTATAGCAGTTTATATGTCAGAGCCTCGCTTCCATGTAGAAAAATGGCGTCATAACTAAAACACGCCCTTAAATTACCCGGTGCAAGTTACAAAGTTGCCAACATATATTTTCTTGTTCCATATGGTCCCCTCAACACATCTAGCCTATCGGTTTGCTTGTAGCCTGAAATTCCCACGGGACTACATTTGCTCCCTGACTAATTTATTTAAGTATAAGTGCTTATCACACCAGCGCAGAATTGCCCTGTTTTTAGAAGAAGAGTTTTCTCAGCCTGGCACTCGTTAACAAAACTGGCTCTGCAATCGATGTTTAAAAAGTAGTCGATTATTAAACTTTTACCAAAAGACTACTACAGTGAAAGAAATATTTTCAGTCTAGTTCTTTAAAAGTTTACTGAACGAGTTGAGATGGCACGCGCGAGCCTAATGCAAAATTGTTCTTGTTTTCAGAGCACACGAACATTCTGGATCCCGAAGCTTCACCCGATTCCAACCAGGAGCCAGCAACTATGGGCAACGTTCTTACAGGTTGGTTTTTGAAACAAGTACTGATAATTATGACTACCGTTTCTGACAGCAACTGCTTGAAACACGTGTATGACACTCATTAGCGCGCTTAACCAGCTGGAAGCTCTCAACGCGCACGACAGACGTAATTTTGTTTATGGTGGATCAAGTGAAGCATAGAGTACTGAAGCAGCCCGCAACGATCATGATGAGGGAGTGAGAGAAGATGGCAGAGATGAAAGTGCGAAAAAGAAAAACTACAAAAAACTTCCCGAAGAGGACAAGGCGAAGATTCGCACCATCCTTCACATTATGGACAGGTTTTCAATCAGCTACGAGGGTTACCACGAACTAACACAAGTGGCTGGGAGTGGGATGGAAAACCTGCCGCGGAGCTATCTGGTCCAAGGCTGCCAGAAGAGTTTGGATCGAGAGTGGCAAGAAAAGCTGCAGAAGACACCAGGTCCTTGGCAGGGTGCCGAGCTTCCCTTCAAGGAACTTCTTACGCGTGATATCCGATTTGTTCGATATTTTGTTGTTTTCAGAGGTTTTTAAAAACTTCAATCAGTCAATGTTTTTCAAGCGAGAGACAGTTGTTTCACGGTGTATCACGACACAATAATATCGATCGGTATAAATGCATAATTCACAATTTGTCTGTCCTTTCTTTTAGATTCAAACGAATAATCTGCAAGGCGAAGAGATCAAAGTCAAGGTAATGCGAATTACCTTTTTGTCCTTTTCTTTTTTAATATGAAACAATATTTATCTCGTTTTATTCTTTTTTGTATGTTCATTACATATTGGGGTGGGGGTCCAAGGGACATTTTTTGGGCCCTGGATTTTGGCCAAAAGGATTTGTTTGGGTCTAAGAAAGATGTATAAAGGATTTTTTGGGGTCACAAAGAAAAACACAGGGATTTTTTGGGTATTGTTCTTTCCTGGTCTGACCAATCGATAAAATCAGATCTCGGAAAACCAATCGAATAACCTTTATTATTCAATAAAATCATGTTGATCGGTATCGATTACAAAATTTCATCTTGAATTTGATATAAACTGAGAAAAGGAACTGCACTCCGGTTGCCCTGCTTGCTCGACACGGCCCTAATGTCGTAAAACATGCTCATTAAAACAAAAACAACAACAATAATAATAATAATAATCGTCGTCGTCATCGATCTTCTTCAGGAGCTGGAAGAGTTCACTTCTGCTGACAAGATCAAACACCTTCGTCATGTCTATGAAGGTAAGGAAGAGCGGCTCATTTTGCCCCTCATGCAGCTCTCGCATGAAGAAGATCATGTCAATGGTGGATCTACCTGCTCTGAACCCGCATTGGGACTCGGGGTGCACACGTGCTGCCAAGACCCGTAGTCGGGCAAAAATGCCTCCGGCAAGCACTTTGATGCTCAGCAGGGAGGTGCCCCGGTAACATGTTGCAGTCGCTGCAGTCGCCCTTGTTCTTGTACAGAGTTACTGTCTTGGCGCTGGCATGTCTTGTGGCACAGAGCCTTCCTTACAGCACAGGCAGAGCAGCTCGTGTTGGTCCTCAATCAGTTCTTCTTTCCCTGCCTTGATCACTTCTCCGAGGGTGCTGTCTTCTCTAGAGGCTTTGCCGGTGGAAAGGCGGTCAACAGTTTTTCTCAGTTCTTCCTCTGTGGGTTCCTTGTTCAGTTCTTGCATCACGAGTAGCTGGCGGATGGCGTCCAGTGCTGCGTCGGTCACGACGTTCTGCGTGGATTATACAATTCAAGGTAGATCTACTTCTTCTGGTCGGAAATGTTCTCGCCTCACCTGGTCCTTAGCGGGATGCTTATGGTGGTGGTCGAGCTATTGGCTTGCTTGATGCCCGCGTACGTACCGCCTGTGTAGCCGTTGTCTGCGTCAGTCCGTATCCACTGACTCAAGAGCCAGTAGTCGTTGGCGCAGCGTCGAGCTTCTGGCACTGGCTGCGGCCGGCCGTGAGTGCATCCCTTGTGGCCTAGTACGGGTTGTTCTCACGCCACTAGGCGTGCAGTGCGCTTGGCCTCTACAACTGGCTACATTTCCCCCGAGTTCTTCCCGATCCAGTCCTCTTTACGACGCTCGTTCTTCCCAAGGGCCTCCAGCCTTGAATGGTAGAGGGTGGTTCTCACTTGCTTCCACTTTGCGTCAGCATTCATGGCATCTTCTTGGCCATTCGTAGCGACGTTTGAATGTTTCGCGGGTTCTCTTGGTTGTAACTGGTCGTGATGCCAGGCTGGCAATGATGTATGAGATGGTGCATCTGGTGTGGGACGAGGTATATCTTGGAGCGGATGTGGTCCGTGTGGCAATTGGCATTGTGCATACTTCTTGTGTTCCGCACTTTGTTTAGGCGTCCCCTTTTGGTCAGGAACATATCTAGTTGGTGCCAGTGCTTGGAGTTTGGTTGGCGAAATAACATTTTATGCCTGTCTTTGTGCTGTAAAAGGGTGTTCGTCACTTCCAGTTGTTGAAGAAGCAAAGCTCAAGGGTCTCTGGCCGTTTTCGTTCATTTTGCCATCTCTTTAATGACCGATGACCGCTCCAACCTTTGCCTTGAAGTTTCCAATGATGTGCTTCCTTGTTGGGTAAGGTCGAGTCAATGGCATCGTAGAACTGGTCCTTCTCATCTGCAGTGGAGCATAGCGTCGTGACGTACCCAAACACGGTTTCACTACGTTCGTTCTTGCTTTCATTCTCAAGGTCATACAGGAGTCTCTCCATCGCACTTCTCATTCCCCCTTGCCGGTGGCTCGATGGGAAAAAGAGATACTTCTTCACTGCAAAGCCCACACCGTGTATCCTCGGCTCGTCAGCTCTCTTCCCCTGCCAAAAGAACATGTATTTCTCTTCGCTTAACCCTTAAACAGGCAGGCTATTTTGCCACACATATACAGGCAAGGGGGGGTTCGTTGAACCCCCCCAAGATTTT
>JAOBRG010352354.1:0-13321 GCA_027574985.1 Umimayanthus nakama | reverse complement strand
ATAGATAGATAGATAGATAGATAGATAGATAGATAGATAGATAGATAGATAGATAGATAGATAGATAGATAGATAGTAGGTAGGTAGGTAAGTGGTCAGATATTGTACTGATACACAAATGTATAGTTAAAGTTTAAAGTTACAAGATCGTCTGGTTACGGTTTCAGGAAAACGTTTTTACGCTAGTGTGCAATGGTAAACTCATACACTGCATGTACCTGTGGGTCGGGTGTACTTGCCGGAAGAGGAAGACTGACCTCTGTCTGACATTCTTGCGTCGCGAGTTTCGAGTGTGTGTAGAGGTGGTTCTTTAGGTAGTTTAGTCGCGTGAATTTTTTCTCACACTGGTCACATGCGTAAGGTTTTTCACCCTTGTGAATGTTAAGATGACGTTTGTACGTAGTGAGGTAATTGAACTCCTTGCCACAGGCTTCGCACTTGTAGGGTCGATCACCTGTTAAAAGAAAACACCGTAACTTTCAGAACTTTCACATGATAAACTTCTAGAGATCCTTTTGGCACGCACTAAAACATGGTTTATGTTTGTGAAACAAGATGAACCAATATTAAGCACGAAAACTTAAACGACAAAAGAAAACACAGATGAACACTGTTGTTATCGTGTTCAATTTTATTGCATTTCTTTTACACAACTGCAGCATGCCATACCTTGAAGGTTAGTGTCTTGAATATGTTGAACAGTTTCTTGTTTTCAAAGTAAACTTGCTGATCATTTATGGCCAAGGGAAGAAACTTGCATTTTACGATACTGAGAGTTTTATGTTTTGGTTTTAATTTGTATTTGCGTTACGGGGACTTCAACAAAACACAACAGAAAACGGTATCGTTATCGCTATTCATTTAGTAACCGTGCCCACTTAGTGGGGGTTCCGCCTAAAATATTTTCGATTTTGTCTAGGATTTGAAGGAGCAAAAACTAATTGCAGAAATGAACAAATCTAAGGGGGCATCGTCAAAACGATTCGTATTGCTTAGCGTCCATTGAACTTTTAGGGCTTACCCTTCCCCCTCTTGGTTTTATGTTTCATAACTTACTCAAAACAGTTTGTTTATTGAAGGGGGAGGCCCCGAAGCATTTCATGGTACTTGCTGGCAATCTATGCGTCACACGAATACGAACACCAATGAAAGACGTTGAAGAAAGTAATAAATATCATAATTTTGTAGAAATTCGCTGATCTCCAACCTCTCCGCGATGGTTTTTGCTAAAAAAACAACCAGTGTTTTCGAGCGTTTTTCTTAAGGTCCACTCCCCCCCTCCCCCTAGTGAGCGTACTGATGATCAGTTGAAGCTGCTTTAGTGCCTATTTTGAGATACAATTCGTGGTACTGGTATTCTGTTCAATTCTAATTTAAAAGATAAGAGAATAATCTGCAAATACTTTCATTCACGGCAGGAAAGTACTGATAAACAACGATTTAGGATTCGTACTTTCTTAACCTTCCGAAATTATATTATCTTTCATGACCTTTTCTAAGACCTTTAGAAGTTTTCCATCGTCCAACTTTGACCGTTTACCTTGGTAATAACTAAAACCATTCCGAAGAGGGCTTTTACCAGCACAAGAACAACTTTAAGATAAAACATAGGCAGTCTCTAGAATAGTATAAGTTACTTATTTATCCATAAGTATAATGTCATGGTAATTCAGGTTTTTTTGTTAGTAAGTCGAGTCAAACTTCTGAGGTATGAACTTGTCAGTTTTAAAAATGAGTAAAAATCCGCAGATTCAACAAACTCGGTCGAGCTCCAACGCAAAACGGTGAATGCACATGAAACACCACGACATGACGTAGGCGTGATCAAGATAGCAACAGATAAAAGACAAAGAGAAGCACGTGGACAGGTCGTGGGGCATACACGTACACGTGTTTTACAAAGTCCAAGGCAGCGCGGGGCTTGGGGCGAAAAACTGGAAAACAGACGGACAGAACAAATCCACGAACGAATCCACAAAAATCGAGAAATTTTGAGCCATAGCGATTTGCAGTATTGGCTATTGCGGTACATTTGAGATTTTCGTTCGAAATATTTCGCTGTCTTGCTTCGCTCGACAGCAACAATCGCGGGATTTTCATATATATGACTTTCCATAAACCAAAACTAAACTTCATTGCTTTCCAGGCCTAGAAAACGAACTTGTAAAAGTTCATAACAGGTTTTCTATGACCCGTAATAACCCTGCATATGAACATTGGCTGTATGGCTACTGTTTAACAATTTGGAGGAGTAGAACTATACCTGTGTGTAATCGAACGTGGTTCTTATAACTGTCCAGACGGGTAAAATCACGATCGCAGTGATCACATCGGAACGGTTTAAACCCGGTGTGTAGCCGCAGATGCCGTTTATGGCTACCAAAATCTGAGAATACCTTGCTGCAATACTCACACTGGAATGAAAAATAAAGACATTACTTCGATGAATAAATACTCGTTATAAAGTAACAATATCTATCAACAGAAGCAAAAGAAGTAACAAGTGTGAATGTCAGTAGTAACATTGCCCGGGGTATACAAATTGACGTAAATTGTAAAACAGATCAGTTTTTTTTAAAAGATTTTTTCCAGTGAGTGTTACAGAACTTTGTTTAAAACTATTTTACCTTCTTTAAAACACTTTCCTTCATCGCAATACAACATGTTCCAGAGTTCGTGTTGATATAGCCAAATTATCAACACCACGAGCGCTTACAACATCTACTGAACATGTAACATTTGTTAGTAGACATGTTTGTATATATATGGTAGTTGACGTTTAGCTAACATAGCTTATTATGACAGGTTTTACTCCAATGACAAATGTGCATCCTAGAGAAACGCTTTTAAAGATCACCCAGGTTAGCAAAGCCGTGAGCGCTCACTAAGCGCGTAAAACTTGAAAAAAGATGTATTTTTACGATAGTGACTTTTAGCTAACTGGACTTACTCTGAAAGGTTTTTCGCCGGTGTGTGTCCTAGAATGTCTCTTAAGATCACCCAAGTTGGCAAAGCCGTGAGCGCAGACCTCGCACTGGTATGGACGCTCTCCCGTGTGAACCCGGATGTGCGTTTTGAGATTGTACGATTTATTGAACTCCTTGCCACAATACTCGCATGGATAAACCTTCCCTGGGGGGAACAAAAAGCACGAAATTGTTATCGGTATGAAAGTAAGTATAACACATCCTTTACTCTTTCTAAAGCAATTTGTTAAAAACTTGCAATAAACTATTGTAATATTCTGCGTTTGTATGTGTTTTATTGGCGAGTTAAGCAGATCTTAGCATTTTATCACGTGGGAGGCGACCTTCCCCCTGCCTCTTCAAGTCATTACTCATTTTGGATATGTGGTAGTTTTCAAACTAACTACTCTTAGGTGCCAAATAAACGCCCCCCCCCTCCGCTTATTAGTTTTTCGATATTTTCCTTACCCCCTTGAGCTCAATAGGACCCCCCGTTTATTAATTTTTCAAGTCCGATAATGAATCATAGACCAAAGCAAAAACAATAATTGTACGGCGAGCACTTTACGCTTGCAATCGTGGATTTTTGCCGCGAATTTTCCCGCCAAAAATCGAGCTCCACAACATGCGCGTCCTGTCGTATCGTGTAATCCTTGCTTTGTTGCCCTTCCAGGTTATTAAGTTTTTCAGAAAATTCCTACCCCCCGTTTATTTTGACCCCCCGTTTATTAGTACTTTCAGAAATATACCAAACCCCCCGTTTATTTTGACCCCCTGTTTCTTTAGCACCTGAGAGCACCTAACTTTAACTAAACGATTCCAAAACAATAGCAAACAGAACTTTATAAGATATCATGCAGTAAGAAGGCGAGCTATGCCGGATTGGCCAGCAATATAATGGCACATATACAGTAGATGAAATGTGTTAGATTGAAGCATAAAAAACTGTTCCAAATGTACTACCTCCTGAACGATAGCCCTAGAAGATAGGGCCCACACGAGAAAGAGAAAAAATCTCTGATATCGGTGGGATTCAAAAACACACGACCTGCGATCACTAATCACTGATGCTCTACTGATTGAGCTAGAAGGGCAGATGGGAGCTGGTCGTGTGTAATTAAGATTGTAATTAGCAGCAAATGAACATGTAAGTGAAGGGGTAACCAGTAAGGTTGGGCCACTCGGCACTATTAAGCAAACATGTACATGGTGGTTTAAACATGGTAAATTGAAGTGTAATATAAACATCCAAATGATGTCTTCAGAGCTATCCCCCTAGAAAGCCTTAAGTGTACATAACTCACCTGAGCGCCCAGCCACAGTGTGACCTGTTGTGTTTGTTGCGATGGTAGTAGTTACCGATGGTGTGGTACCTTTGTCAAAGTCTGCAGTCACTGAAGCTGCTTGGACAGCCAAATGAACCTGTTGAACGAGTTCAGCAGTATCCAATTCAACCTGACCGTCTGGTTTTACTTCTGTGGAGGGAATCAAATTACTTTGAATTCATAAACTTTGTCAGGGTTTCTGCAGCTTTAGTAACTCACAAAAACTATGCCATTTTTATGACGTTTTTTCTTTAATAGTCTTTCATCCAAAGAGTTAAAACTAGGGCCATCTCCTGTTCTATCTCACAGCAGTAGTTTTGGCATAAGCAAGGAAAGCAAACGAGCCCCTTATACCAGTATACATGCAAACAGTTTTTAATCCTTTGCTATCAGAACGCATTTGTAGTTTTGCAAAAAAAATCAGGACATTTCAGGAGTTCAAGGAAAAAAATATTGTTTAAGACATTTTCAAGACCACATTCATGTAAATACAAATTAAATCAAAAACAAAACTTTTTTTATAAGAAACTCTCTGTGGGAACCTTGCATGTGCCCAGTAGGTGCCAGTTCCTTCCCAGGACACAATTTTATATCATGTATTTTGTTTGTTTTGCTCATTTTGGGACAATTCAGTGTTCTCAACTCAACTCATGATTGTCTACTTCGATGACACATTGTCTGATAGACTTGGTCTGTTTAGTTACACTCTCCCATTATTAAAATTAAGTGTTATCACAACATATCACCTGATGGAGCTGTGGTCTCCACGTCACACTGATGACCCACATTAATGACAGTTGCCTCAATTGTTTCACAGGCAATCTGTTGAATCTGAGACATCTGGGACAACACATTGGCTGCTGTGGCTTCCTCCTCGCTGGACATCATGAGAGCAATCTTCACCCTTAAAATGAGATTAGTGAGTAGATTCCAGGTTGAAACCAGGATCACAGACATAGCATAGGGGATGAGGGAGATTTGATTTGACAACTATATTGTTTCCAAATGTCTAGCCTTGGTGTTATTGGTATACTAATTACATGATTTATGGTAGATTGGGGCGGGGAGCAGTGGCCGATTCAAGTGGAACACCTGTCCCCTCCCCCCTTTTGGTTTTTTTTTTACAAAAGCAAAATGTTGTAGCAAAAAAAAATAGTACTAAAGGAGTATGAAACTCATCTCAAAATGCTGGAAAGGCTATTTTAGAGACAAATTTCTAAAATTTCTGGGGGGGGCATGCCACCAGACCAATCTACAAAGCTTGTGCCTTTTGCGCTCAACAGTGCCCCTTCCTTTTGAAAATCTTGGATCCGCCCTTGGGGGGGGGCTGGGAGGGTTCAGAGTGGAAACAGGGGTTATGAAATTATTTAACAAACAGGGAGTAGCTCAAATTTTCATTAACCAGAAGGGGCAGCTGGTCATGCAGTTTATATTTCCACGGGGGTCACCAGGTTTTCCTAAAACTGCTTCAATAAAAACCCTCCCCCTCTGACATAAAAAGTAACTCGTCTTTAGAGCTGTCCGAAGGTGTCTAGACTAAAGAGTTGCCAAGAAGCATTTTCAGATGGAGGGGTGTCTTAAACTGTGTTCATTCAAAACAAGTCTAGACCACATGTTTTCAATTAGCATTCTAGGAAAGAGTATCTATTTGAATACATTGGCTTGTATCAAAAACAGTCCATTATTTATTGTTCATCTTTACTTATAATAAGGTATGAAAAAATATATAAGATGAATATCACTACTTAAAAATACCATGCCCACAGCCGAGATCTTGGGCGAGATCACAGAAGACAGGGTTCCTTCACCTCAGAAATCATTAAGTTTAAGACTTGTCCTATGAATCAGATTTTTAACACAAATTCACAAAATAGACTATCTAACAACTGATAGAAGAGTAATTTTACCATATTTATCAAGATTGTCCTTTCAAGACCATATACGTAGAAATTTGAAATGAAGCAAGTTTGAAAATTAGATAAAATTGAAAATCTCTGTGAGATCATTACATTACTTTTAGTATACACTTGTAAGTTTAATGTTGGTACTGGTAATTTAAATGTACATCCTGGATGTCCCAAGTGAAATATACTAGACAGTCATGTAGTTCCCATGCATTGTTGATCAACACTGGTAATAACTTGCTCTCATATAATGTTCACTCCATTTGAGAGTCAGTTCAATGACAACAAAACTATTCTTTAGTGTCCAACTGAAACTATCCACAAAATGCCATTGTCCATTATTCTCTAACTTTGACAAGAATGCATAGAAAAGAGACTGCTCTTTTGAAACTCACTTTCATTTTTTCAAATTTAATGCTTTTTAAGACCATGGGGAGCAATTTTATCAAATTTAAGACCTTTTTAGCAGCCTTAAATTTGCAAAGAGACTCATAATGACTTTTAATGCCCCGCTGGAACCCTGGACAAGATCTTGCCAAATTTCCATGGAAAAAGGGCGATTATGGCAGGTTTCCACAGTACCATGCTTGCAGGGATCTCAGGTGGTATATGGCATGCAGATTGCAGTTGATTGATGGTGGAGAGGTTATAAAGCCATATCAACTTTCTAATTCAATTTGAAGTTGAAAGAGACCAAATTTACACTTTAATTTGTTTCAATTAAGACTTCACATGTCTATTTATATCTTATAGACATATAAGATGTTTTTAACCAAAGAAGTATGTTTTTTAATAAATAATGTAATGTAACTTATTGGTATGTATTTTTACCGATGTTTTTAATAGACTTATTATTATTTTTATTATTATTATTGTAAAAATGTAAAAGTGTACAGTGACTACTAGATTAGTTTTCAGTAAAATATGAAGTAAATTGGAGAGAAAACCATAAAGTAGGAACTGATTATCACCTATTTGAAACTTGAATTGCAGGAAGTTTTCACCGATATATACCACACCAAAACAACTCATAAAAGTTATAAAACACAATAGTCAATACAAGTTATCACTGACTGTTTTTCCTTAACACAATCTTTGCTGCAAATTAAAGAATTTTACCAAACATAATATGCTGGGAGTAATTAAGTTTTCTTGAAACCGAATGACGATATTGACCAATGAACGTAACTATTTATGCCAATGACATCTTATTTAGTTAGTCACTATATTCAGCTGTTTCACAAGCGGTTGTCATCTATAGACAAAAGTCCAACACTGCCAGAACTGTAAGAAACTGTGGGATTCAAGCAGCTCAAACAATTTATTACTGTCATAGTATTAAAATTCCAAAAAATAGTGTTCATTATCATGTCACGGCTATATAGTAACAATCTTAATGGGTGCATTATCACTGTACCCACAGTTCCTTTTGGTTCCATTATCGACTATCGACTATGACAACCTTTTTGTAATCACTGTACAGCAAAAACCCGCAGGTAAGAACCTGTAGTTTTGCAAGTTAGGCTAAGCAGTTTCTTACATAAATGGTATATGTAACAAAAATCTTAATAGGTTCTTAAATCTTGGACTGATATTCAATTTTGGTAGTTTTCAGACTTCTCCAATACACAATAATAATGCATAACAACCAAGTGACAATTAAATAATGATTTTAACAAACAAGTGGAAGTTATTTTAATAGTTATCAATTCAAACGAGAAAGATGAAACCCTCCCCCTTCGGTGTCTACTCTCAGCAACTAAAATGACCAGTTATACCCTCTCTATGTAAGAACCTATTTAGAGAGGGTATAACTGGTCAATTTTAGCCTAACAGTTCCTTGAAATTTGGGTACTTACTCGCGGGTTTATATTGTATATAATTATAAAATGATCAAAGGAAAAGTAAATAAATAAAAACCTAATAGCTTAAACATAAATCATTCCTCTCGGACAACCAAAGTAAGTTTGCAAACAGTACACCAAAGTAACACTAAAATTTAAAAGCAATATAGAACTACCGGAAACAACACAAACCATGACACTCTTTATACATGAAATGCTGGAAATAAAGCAAAATGGCGGTCAAAACGTAGATCATTTCCAAACTTTTGCCTTTTCCGCCAATTCTCAACATGTTTCAACCGAAACGAACACACTAAAATGGCCGCTATTCATTCAGCAACAGTTTCGATGCCACTCAAGCAGATCGCAGGATATAAAGATAAAAAAAGACGATACAAACACACAACCTTTGCTATCACACTAAACGTCAACAAACCCTACCAAAATATGAAGAAAACTGGCGAAATTTTGCTGGGTCGCCGCGCCTCACTGCAAAATGGTGGACGGTAGCTCAGCACGAAGACGCGTGGTTCCACTGCTTTCTGGATAACAACTTTGTGTATGGCACAATATAGCGTCCTTAATACAATAAACTGAGCCTGCAGTACAATAGGACAAGATGGCGGATGGAAAGAAAAAAAAATTGCACAAAAAGCTGAAATGCTGAAAACTGCGCTTTGACTTTGGAAGATTTGAAATTGAATTGAACTCGAGGGTTCGAGTTTCTGCATTGGAACTGGGAAGACACAGTTGTGCTACCTCGCGCCGTCAAATCCAAGGCAGGTAAAACAACTCGGATGAACATTCGTGCGCTTCCGCGTTCGTCACACACACAAACCCGGGGTCTCAAACTAACTGTATACATTACTCAGAACAATGGTGTCGGTGGGAGCAAAGATTACTCTTGGAGCGGCTTGTTCCGTTGCTGCAGCGATTGTTGTGATGGTTCACCAGATGCAGAACGCGGACAGAAAGCGACTTAGGGAAGGGGTTATAAGAGATCTCGAGAGACAAGAAAAGAAGAAAAGAAACATCCAAGAATTAGAGGAACAAATTGAACTTCAAAGGAAATTGGAACAGCGTGACAAAGAAATGGCGAACAGCAACAAGTGATTATCAGACTGACCAAGCCTTTTGCCTGACGTCTTGCGTTTTAAACTTGTTTTGAATACCAAGTTAGAGAGCTTTTGAGAGAGGCTAGTCACCCTTTCCTTCCCCACCATTCTTGGATATTTGCAGGTTAAAGATGAGTTAAAAGTCAAAAACACAGGGGTATGTTCGGGAGGGTCCCTGTGGAGGATCCAGGTCAGGAGTGGGGTATGAGAAACCACTAACTTCTAAATAACTGTGTTGAAACATTGAAAGATTTTGACAAAAGCAGTGCGATGTTTGTTAACAACCAAACTCCCCAACTTGGTTATTTGGAAGTCTCTTGATAAGATTTGTGATCAGTGTGCTTGTGGTCCTGAGATAGGCATGGCTACCCCTTTTGCGGACTATTAAATTGTAAAGATTTTATGAGAAAAACACTTAAGAAGCATATCTATTGGTACACTGATATACACTTTTTGGACCCCTTATTCCTTACTGTAAGGTTGAGTTGCAGTTCTCCCATGGGGGTACCGCAAAAAGTTTGGGTGGGGGTGTGCCACTTGGCTCGCTAAAGTCCTACCCTTTATCTTGTGACCCTGTACCAGAGTAAAATGCTCAGTTGTTCTTGATTTCAGTCTCAATTTTTATCAACTAAACCATCCCAATAAACAGACCCTATTCTAAACCAACTTCCTATGACTAGACTACTTGACCTGTCGAGTAGATGGCTTGAAAACCATACCCTTTCTAGGGGCACACACCCTTATAGCAAATATATGGGATTACCCCCCCCCCCCAGCAGTGCTCCCATGTAAACCTTGGTGGTACTGCCCAGGCCTTTCATCCCTGATCCCATTTTAGACCTAAAATTCAAGTGTTTTTTTTACATGTTTCAGATCAAACTTAAGAAATCAATAGAGACCTCATTTCAGATCAGAGTTTTTGTTTTTGACAAAATGCATACTCAGTTTCAGACCAAGTCTGCATGAATATGTTTACCATACCCAAAAGGTTTTAATCTAACCAGCAGAGCTTGTTTTGGTGCCTGAGATCCACTAATGCTCACTGTTGAATCATCTTAGGCTAGGTAGGCACAAGAAAATAGAGGGAAAATAGCGATTTTATTCATATGATTAAGTGTATGCATACCTAAGGGCCAGAGATTAGCTATCAAATCTTTGCCTCAGCTGTGCTGAAAGCACTAAGAGTACGAATCTGAATGGCAGGTCAATGTTCTGGTTGCACTTTTTCCCAGTATTTTGGTGTGAGAGATAACTTCTTTATGCCATATGAAGCCATGCACAACTTCTGCAAGCTGGTCAAAATTAGTTGGTGTGTTCAAACTGTCATGCTCTATGCCTCACAAAACTTCTTACATCCATCTTCTCTTTGGTGTATTATAGTTCCAGCGACAGTTTTCTTGGGTTTCCAGACCCCTTGATAAAGTAGAGAAAGTTGCTTGGGTGGTATTTCAAAGGCAACGTAAAATTGAAAGATTGAGAGCGGAGTTTTAAGTCAAAGGGTATACCATTTGTGGGACATACTGTATTTTCAAGACTAAAGCCTGTGGATTATCTGTTAATTTAACCTAGTATCACAGGTGTCCATCAGTAATCTACCGGTGCAGGTTATCTGTTAGATTCTGAAGTTTATAACTTGTACAGTTGTAGTGATGATTTTCAACAAAAATGTTCTGCTACATTGTCCGCTACATAAACTTTGTTTACAAGTAATCCAGTTAGCATCCAAGTTTTTGTTGCAACATCTTGCATGCATTTGACTTGTTTTAGTTCGATTTTTTAACAATACAATGTGACTATAAACATGGTAAAAATGAATGAATGGGGGTGCAGGCTATACAGCGATGCGAGGAAATCTGTTAGCTTTTGTTTCTTTTTGTGATAAAAACATGTGGGTGCGGGTTATCTGCAGTGCAGGTTATAGTCCAGAAAATACGGACCGAAGTAGCTTTTGGGTTGAGTTTCTGTTTTTCAAATTTCAGGAATGAGTACAAAGAAGTTCATAAGTATATCATAGGCTCTTGGTGTTTTGTTACTATAAATGGTTGTGCAAAATACTGATATATAAAAGCCAAGTGTTTAAGGATAATTCTGTTCTTGTCCCTTCTCTTTGATATTTTCTCTTTCAGATTCATTAATAATTGACAAACAGACCCTATCCTAGTTTGCATAATCAGTTTAGTTAATTAGTGCCCATCTTTATTTCTTCCGGAATTGGGTGGTGATAGCAGAAACGTTTGAGTAAATTATTTGGTTAGACCTGGATATGCCAACTCTCGCGCATTTTGCGGGATTCTTCTGCATTTTCGCTTGATTTCCTGCACTTAAAAGAAATCTACTGCATTATGTTATAAAAGGTAAGATAGGAGAAAAGATGCTATGTGGTATGAACACTTTAAAGGTTGACAAAATCAAAGTTCTAGCCCCTAAAAAATCTCACACATTTTCAACTTCCGGTGACGTTGGCATCTTTGATTGTTAGATCCGAGTTAAAAGCTGAGAACAGCCTTTGATCTTGAATGTCTTGATATAGGCACATCTCCAAGCAAAACAGAACAGTTTTTGAACATTCAAGTCTGTGTCTGTCCTGAAGGTGACTGAGAACGTTCAGCCTCTGCCTAAGAATCAGACATTCTCATCAATTAAAGAGCCGTTTGCTTTTACCAGGGAGGTAGTAATGTAAGTGGTTTATTAACAATCTAAAATTGCAGCCATAGGCTGAACTACAATAGATTTTACAAATGCAATTCTTTAAAATACTATCAAGATACTAAAAAATATCAATACTACTAAAAAGAAAACTATTTACAATGTTAAAACTATTTTTTAAGCAATTGGAGGTGTTGTACATAATAAAACTGTTTTTTAAAACGGGACCTGCTTTTACATACAGTAGTATCATGCTTTGTAAGCAGCGCTTAAAATTCAGTTTATTTGCACTCGGCTTAGGGGCATGAAGCAGAGATAACATCGACTACTGTTGGTGAAGAAAGTGAAGTATTTCGCGCTTGTTTTTCAAAAGTGCATTATCCCCCTCATTCTCGAAAAGGTGTAAAAATTATCAATTAATGTTATTTACGAGTCATTTCTTTGTTTCGGAGTGTTATCCAATCAACGCCTCATGTAGCCTGGCCGTGTCTCGTCCAAAGATAGCGACGAATTACGCAGCTCCGCGGTAAGTGTTAGCAGCACCAGGCCCGTAGGTAGGGGGGTGCGCATGTCCCCCCCCCCCAAAGAGCCAAAAAGATCCGTCTGATGGGACTGTAAAGGACTTAAAATGATCCAAAAATGACGCGGTGATAGTAGGATTGACAATTTCAGTGCATTTCGAGCAGTTTGAAGACCTCATACTTCTGATATTTTCCCGGGGGAGCCAACGAGCAGGGAAGAATATTTTTGTTAAATTATCATAATATTGTTTCGCAGATTAACAAACCGCTTAACTTGAATATGCAGGTGAATTCCTAGTACAACTAGTTGCAGTCACGATGAATGCCGCAAGATTTCCATAATGGAATCACATAACAATGTTGGCTCGTTTCAAATCAAACATATTGCTGCTAGTGCGCCAGTCCTTGTACACCGTGACCCTGTGAGATACTTATGACAGATGTTTTTTCAGCGACATGACTGTAAACTCGCGTAGCGTAAATGTACAGATAATAACACAACACTGTGCACTTTTCAGTCTTTCGTAGGAAGTCGTATATTGCAGGCAATCATAACGGGTGTGACATTTATTATCAATTATGAAAATATGTTAGGCCAAGTAAAAAAAATTATTAGTCACCAAAGGTTCAAGTTTATTATACATAATAACAATTTTTTACAAGTTCTGACTGATCCGCAGTTAGCACATGCTATTCGAGGCGGATCAGTTGTGTTCCGTTCAATGTAGTTAGAACTTAGATATAATTACTTATGTGAGAGATTTAATACAATGTGTTAAGTACGAAAATTAGAAAGAAAGATAAATAGTAACTAAGTGATGTTGGATTTACTATATGTAATTTTTCATAGATATATTAATTTTTTTTAAATTTCTAATCGTGAATGCTTTATGTAGAGCTTATGCGATGTGGAAGATCTTGTTTTATAGGAATGAATGCTGCTGATGTTTTGAAAAAGTTTTAAGATGTTATTTGGAGAACTGCCATTTTGAATGTCATG
>JAOBRG010352353.1:0-19429 GCA_027574985.1 Umimayanthus nakama | reverse complement strand
CAATAAATTCTTGTTTACTTCGAGATTTAGCGGTGAAACCGTGAAACTGTGAAACGGTGACATGATACCGGTAAGCGAAATCGTGCATGAGAACAAGAATCTAGCCTGTAAAGATTCACACAAGTAGAAGAAAAAGAGTCAAGGGTCAAACACTGCAATGAAACCATCAATGATAAAAGTGAGATGGTCGGATTATGTAGGAGGATTTGCGAATGTCTGATGCAACTTGCTTCAAAACTTAGGTCACTGACAGAGTTTGTTTTAAAATTGAGTTCTCCATATGGCAAGTATCTCAACAGGCACGATAAAATGTTAATATTTTTAAAAAAAATTGTTTTCGCGATATAAGCATGTCTTTAGTTTGGTTGCAACGGTCTTCTCCATTGTATATATACAAATTCTTTGAAACAGAAGCTATCGAAAAATGGATGTTGAGTTATACTCGTAGATAAAAAGGAGCAAGTTAAAAGAGATAACTTGTTCAGTTATTTATTTATAAATGAAGTTTCAGTTTTGAAATACAAATAGCCCCCAAAGTTTCTCTGGAAGTCCGTGACTCGACAAAGGTTCCATCAAAAGAAATGCTTCCATTGGGTTTGCGGCGGCACGGCAAGCAAGTTCTGAAGGTTTACTGAATGGATCTTCATGTTGTTCTGTTATCGAGGGTTCAGCATGTTTAAGATGCTCGATAATGGAACATAAAATAAAAACCAGGACGTTGACATATATAAAGTCGACAATACAAGTTAAACCGCAGTTATAGAGGAAGTCACTGTTTTAAAAGTTCTTCAGTCTTCTTCCAAGCAAATTCCAACAATCTTTCAGTTGCTGACAAGGACGAACAACATATTTTGCGTATCAAAATTCCTCTTCACATTTATAATTAAGTACTTCAAAAGTACGATGAAGATTAGGAAAATCAAAATTGCAAATTTTCATTTTTTCCTCTTCTTCTTTAAACTTGCATTCCATAACTTAAATGTCTTCAATCTTCATCTCTGAGGAAAAGACATTTGATTACAGCCGCTATAACAACCAATCCAGCAACACAGCCAAGCACAGTTATTGTTATCACCAAAGCATTGCTGCCATTTTGATTTCCCAAGTTATCAAAGACTCCTGTGCTATTGATTGTGTTGTTTCTCCAACCACTTGCGACACTGTTTGCTTGATTCTGTTCCCAAACCATGGTCGAGTTAAAGAATCGAGTCTGTTCAACAAAAACAACAAACATGGAAATTGCAAGAACTTGCATAGTCATTCTCATCTCGAAGAAAGGACTCCTGTTTCGATTAATGTGCTCATTTACCTTTAAAACGAATTGAATGGAAATGAAACGCCGAAGCAACGAAGTGTTACCGGCAAGGGATTCACAAAATACAGACATCAAATATACATGTTTAGGTTATTAACTCAGTCACAACAAACAAGCCAGATGGCTCCTTGTAATCTGCTTAGCCTTAAAGCTTCGAGGCAACGTGTGTGCGAAACATCAAAGCCGGTGAAAAAGCTCGCGCCTTTAGTGTTTCTTTGATTCATTCTTTAGCGACAATACGGTAAGTAGAAAGATTTAATTTAGAATTTAGAACCCAGAAAGGGAAGCCGATCAGCTTTGTTTCAGAAAATGAAAAGTAAATTGGACGTTAATTTGCTCTCATTTTACTTTGATTACTTTGTAAGAAAGGAAAGTATTTTAACACAATATAAAACAAATACTCCTTATAATCGACTGATCCGCAGTACTTTTTCCCTGTAACCTCTTCGATCTTAAGACTGAACAGTTTCATCGAGAAAAAAAACGAAGTCATTTATCATTAAAACTAGATTTTACCAAGATCAATGCCGCACAAAATTCATATAATAATAATAATAATAATAATAATATTTTATTTAGCCACGTTTCGCCCAAGAGCTACAAAGTTCGTTCAAAATACGAACGTGTATATATATATATACATATATACATATATATATATATATGTATATATGTATTACTAGTTTATAGCTGTAATAGAAATAGAATTGTAACCTCGGTGCCAACCACATTTCTTGTCCACGATATATTTTATGGACTACAACAGGTCTACAAACACAACTCCAAATCGTAACGCGATGTTTAGTTCCAATGTTAAGTACTACGTTTCTCAAAGGGTGAAACAAAGTCTAGCCCTATTCGAGGCTCTTCAACACCAATTAAAATTAAATCATCTTCAGTGTTTCGGTACGTTTTCAAAAGTTTATACTTGTTCAACATCAATTATTTGGATATTGTTTTGGCCTTGCGTTAATGCTTCATTTAAAATGATTTCTGGCTGAACATTAGCCCTCGAATGAACTACAGAGTACAGGGGAGGGGTGGGGATGATTGTCAGTAGGTGAAAAGTCAACTAAGATACTCCTCTTTTTGGGCTGAGGCGGAATGTTGTTAACCCTTAAACTGGCAGAGGGATGGGGGGGGGGGTGTTGTTGAAATCACACAATTTTTTTGGTGCTAAATTTTTGCCCGTTGATCAGTTGCTAGACACATTTGCACAACAGTTCCTCGATAATGCAGACATAAATTATTTTGACCAAATTAAATGACCTCAGCATTGATTACGTCATCATACTATTTGCATCGGAAAACAGACCTTGCTCTCAAGTTTTCAATTTTTGGATAAAATGATTAAAAACTCTTATTTTTTCATTTTTTTCTACTTATTTTCTAATAAACGATTATAGAGGTTATGAATGGTTGCGTAATTGAACCGCCACTTGGAATACTAACTTCCAATATCCGACGTTTGCATATACAAGCGCGGTGACGTAGGTATTTCAAGCAATCCGATTTTTTTACTAGCTCGGCACAAAGTCCACTTTCTAGAGGTGGATAATTTGCACAGTGACATAATGGCTGGCGTAAACGGGGAGGAAATCTTGCAATGGAATGTGTTGTGCTGTCACTAAGTTTGCTTAAGCTGCTACT
Source organism: Umimayanthus nakama (assembly GCA_027574985.1). Classification (NCBI taxonomy): domain Eukaryota; kingdom Metazoa; phylum Cnidaria; class Anthozoa; order Zoantharia; family Parazoanthidae; genus Umimayanthus; species Umimayanthus nakama. The sequence continues at coordinate 16,464 of JAOBRG010352353.1, read as the reverse complement.
TAACAATTGTTCCACGAACGTGCGTTGGATGCGATTTATTGAATACCAAACACTGAATAAAAATATCGCGTTTTCTATTCTCTACCGAGTCGAGTTTTCCGGCGGCCATTAAAGAAAAAATTTTCGTGATAAAATTGTCAGTTTCCATACTTAGACAAATTGCAGTACAAAGCCGGATTTATACCGCGAGTAGAGAGCCAATCCGATTCCCAGAATTTCAATATTCAGTTCTTGGTTTTTTAAAAAAGGTATTATTTTATTCAACTTTGGTGAATTATATGTATTAGAATATTCACCTCTGTTTTTCGCATGTTGGTGAACATTTTGCCACCATTCACTTGGTTTTAAGAGAGTGTTTGTTATGATTGGCCAATTCGCCAGAACAACAGGAACACACTTCCCTTTTCGACAAAAATGAAGCATTTAGAAAACCAGGTGGTGCGGTTTGAAAATCGACTAACCTACCTGGCTGCATTGTTATAAAAATATCTTGGCTGTCTCAGGGTTCGTACTTTTGAGATGGAGAGACGAAAAGAACTTTTATTAAAAACATGGCTTCTTTAATTGCAACATGTCAGTTTAACTGGCGTTCAGTGCTAAAAACTAACAAAAGGCAGAAGTCGTTTTGTTAAATTAAGATTTATAAGCTGGGTTAAAGGTGTCAAGGTACATTTAATATTAATTTAATTTAATTGAAACTTAGTTTTGTTAAAGTAACTTAGGGATAACGATTTATCTTGTCCTCAATCCACTTTCGGAAGTTTCCCACTCGGGTAAATACGGTGTAGTGGGTCTGGGCCGAGCAGTCGGGGTCACCCCAGCTTACAATGCCCTGCAGTACCCACTGGCCAGCGGTGTTCTTGCATGCGAGTGGCCCACCGCTGTCACCATAGCAGCCGCCGATCTTTGTCTTCCCGGCATCCCCCGCGCAAATCATGTTCTCAGTTATGCTCCAGGTGCGATTGTCGTTTCTCAAACCTTTCTCAGGAGCCCTTGCAAGCCGTTCTGCGCACGCGTGATTGGATACTATAGGCATGGGAGCCTCCTGCAGAACTTTTGCCACATTGGACTGATGGTACACCATCCCCCACCCTGTTGGGAAATTACGTCGGATTTTTGTCTTATCAAATAGGGCATTGAAGTGAAAAATCGGTCTCTGCCCTTCATTAGGCTCATGAAAACTAAAAAACTCGTAACTCAGACGTGCAACTCGCAGCCGCTTCAATACACACATAGTCAAGAAATCCTCTACCAAAATCAGGTTATAGTCGAGGTTTTTTTTGCTTACTCAGCTTTCTATATAAAACTTTATGTTCTAGCGTCCTCACACTACCTGCCTAGATTAGCTACGCTATTTGCAGGTAGTGTGCATTCTTTCTTGTAAACTAATGCTTGAAATGATGATAACAATAAAACCTCAAAACCTCCAAGCTGACAATCTCATGCGAAAAAGTTATTAAAAATCACATTCAATCAGAGTTATCAGTTCAAACTACTCGCTGAAAATTCTATTTACTAATAAATCTTCAATATCTCAATAGTTAGTGTTTTTTGGAGGACTTTGAGCTAATTTTTTTAAATTTTGTTGTAATCATTCTTTATATTGCTAATATTGCTGTATTCCTTATTCTTCATACTCTTCTTGATTTTACTTTTCGTTCACTTTCTTTTTTTAATTACATGCACTGCTCCTTTGTAAATAACTGGTAACTTTTTGTATTCTGTGTTAAACAAAGTTTTTCAATGATATATTTTAAGGCATTGCTTCCAATATGCAGCTATCCATGTTTACTCCGAACAAGAATACGGAGGAGAGTGGGGATGGGAGGAGTGGAGGGTGGGTGGACGTGTGGTTTTTGATCAAATTTTCTTTCCTGAGAGTTCGGGATGTGATGTAAAAGTTCGGTCCCAGGTTGACATTTTGGAAATGCAGAGTAGAAGGCTGAATCAGAGTCATTTTTTCGGCCTTTTGAGGGCTCCAGGTTACCGATATAAGGTTTGTGCGGCTAAAACCAGCGTGTGCGTTTTGTGCCTCGCCTCAGTCTCTTCCCCCCTACTGACTCTTTGCTTGTTTCACCAACAGTGTTTCTGTGACACCATAAAGCTTTGAATTCAGAGCAACTTCGTTTGCTTGATTTATCATGAGTCTCTTTCAAACTCTCTCTATTTGTTGAGTAATTAAGAGTTCCAAATTTTGTTGCTGTAATTAAATCATACAGCTGCGTTATTGTGCTTGCAGCCAAACCGGTTTTGTAAGCTCCAGTTATTGGTATGCCAAGTCTTGCTGTTTGTGCAACCTCCCAACATCAATATCGCTGGTTGTTTAAGGTCTGTGACTACCTAAAAGGTGTCTACTCAAAGTACATGTTTAGATGTACTGGTCCTTACCTGTTATGTAGCACACAGTTCCCTGCCGTACGTCTTGGTACAGTCTAGGTAAACAGATGGTACTCACTGCCAAGTTAAGTTCTGCCGGGCGGGAAAGCTGCAGTAAGGCCACATCGAAATCGTAGGGAACATCTTTGGAGTAGTATCGGTGTTTTATAATCCGTTTCACTCCAAAAACCTTACAGGATATACAAAAATGGTTGAATTGGTTTCAGTTCTTTAGTATTGAACAAAAATTAATCCTACACACGAGATTTTCCGTTAAATTTCTTTTTTCAGGCTTCCAGTTTTTTTTCAAAATAATGTACAAATTTTCTTTTAACATTTAATGGAATTGTTATTTTTTAAGTTCTATATTTTGAAACAATACAGAGTAATTCTTTTAGACAGCTTATCTTATCGTATCTTGTCTTTGTCTTTGCGTATCGAAGCTTATATTGCCTATCACGGCCTTAATAACAATCTAGATTTCAAAACTGACTGCGCCACCTTGTTAAAATACGGTTTTATAGCATCATTTTAATCAATATCACAATCAACAGTAACAACGTGGCACGGTTGTTCAAACCAAAAAGCTTGTAACGTTTGACTGTTTGAAGTTTTGAGGATCAACTGTACACGGTAAAAACCTGTTCTGTGTTCTCGTCTCTGGTCCTGTCAACATCTCCTAACGTCACGCGGTAGAGTGCTCGATCTTTCTTCAGGATACAGTGAGCAGCGGTAACTACCCACTCACGTGCAACTAAAGAGCCACCACACGTGAAACCCACGTGATCAATATGCAGCCAGGCCTGCCAGGGCCATTCTCCAAGAGACGCGTCTGCTCCCGCGATCACGCGAGGCTGAGGAACCCAGGAATTTCCACAACTTGCTGTGACACAGAAAGAAATAGGTGAGAATTTGGGCCAATAATACATCAAAAGCAATAAAACTAATCTTGGGCAAAAGAAAAATTGTAGCTCGTTTTAAAGCAACCAAAAAGTTATACTCCTCGAGCTTTTCACAGTTATTCATTAACCTTAACTTGCTTTCTGAGGCTCAGACACTTCATTTTTGGCTGTTATTACTCGGGCCTGAGTGGGTAAGTTTATGTTTTGGCTCCGTTCTTATTACTTGTATTATATTTCTTATATGTTAAGGCCAGTTTCCACCTAGGCGAAATAGGCCGCGCGACCAAGCGCTGGGCTGTCAGGTCGTCAGGTCATGCCGGAAGCAAGCATTTTACTGGCGAACGCGCGATCAGTTCTGGAAGTTGAATCAATTTAAACTTTTTCGCGACCAGAGTGAGCGAAAGCCAATCAAAATGCTTCTTTTCAGTGCTAGAGCATGCGATCGTACCGGGTCGCGAGACCAAATTCGCTAAAACGGAAATGGGCCTTTAGGTCATAAATTGCCTACGCATGCGTTTGCGAGCATGTAACGCATGCACCAGTATACGATTCTTCTGAAATTTATTGTTAGTTGAATTTCCTATTAATGTCAAGATCTCTTTTTTAGAACTAGTTCTAAGTAGAATTTACTATTCATATAAATAGTTCTTTCACCTCTTTTAAAGCGTTAAGGGGTTGGTTGGCTAGGATGATATATTTGGATTTGGGCTGGGGTTGGGTTTGGTGGATAGAGGTTTGTGGGACACCTACATTTATCTCTTATTCAAATTTTATCTCAACGTATTTTTTTTATCTTTGCAGAACTGATATAAACTATGTTAGTATAAACAGTGAATATCATTTAAATTTAGCGCGCTCTGATTGGTAAAGAGATAAAGATTCATTCGTATTCACTTCTTAGTATTCATGCGGGAGACAGGATGCCTCATGTTATGACGTGATGTTTTGTGTTTTACAATACAAACTTTCAGCTACATTTGGCTCCGAACTTTCGCCTTAAATGTTTTTAGCTTGTTCTTAGTTTCTGGACGGATTTAGGCCTTGTAGTTATTACAAAGTTGCTCTTTTTTTAAAAGAAGCGTCACGCCCGGGTATGTTCGGATCGTGTTCTTTAAAAGCTTTTGGCATTTCTGCCTTACGCTCTTACGAAAAGGCTGCTTTAAGAATAATGAAAAAAGAGTGTATACATACGTTATTTCACCATACTTCAGCTCGATCAAGTATACATTGAAATTGCACCATCGATTTGGCCTTTATTGCTCATGTTAGTAATTAATTTGTAAGGCAGCTGCTTTCGTATGAATACTTCAATGACTTTCCAATTGATTATTCGGACTAAGATGGTTGAGTAGAAATTTGGACTGACGAGTCGCTTAAATTTCGTAGCAATCGATTTATTAAACGACTTATATAGACATTAATCGATTTAATGTTTTTTGTTGGTTGCTTCGAGTGACAAAATTCAGCTGAGGCTACAACTCTGCTTCTCCATTTATTTTGCAAGAGCTTGTTTTTTATAAGAACATGCTTCGGACAAACTGAATCTAAGGAAAGGCGAAGAAGTTTCATTTTGGATACTGAACAATATCATCGATTTTTTTTTCTCGGCTAATGTTTGTCAGCGCAACATCGCCGGTAGTGTTGTGCATGTACAAGTTGTCGCTAAAATAGTACACATTTTAATAATTTCTTTCAGCCGGCCAGGGAAGCTGCCAATTCAAAGAAAGCGTATAATTCATGGCTCCAGTTGGATTGTACGCACGGAAAATAACAACTACCTTCCAAATACTAACAATTATGTTTAATAATATTCTTAATTTCAGAACATTTGGGGCTAAAATCCTCAAAGTATTTGAGAACATTCAACCTCAATCCAAACGTTAGACGTTCTAATAAAAAAAGTGTTTGACCTGAGGCCTTTTTATGGCTTAAAAGCGTGAGTACTATCTTCACCCACATTGAGAAGTCAGAGCTGCTTTAAATTCGACTATTTTTCCATACGCTTCACTCGTTTGCTGCTACTGATTGTCATTCAAACTCTGAAAAATTCTGTTTATAATTATCACAAAATAAGAGGCACCCATAAAAAGTCTTGAGTTTCGGATTAAATTTTTCACCTTTAATAAAACGATCTCTCAAAGACTCAGCCTTTTCATTTTTCTCAATAACAAAAGCAACTGAAACAGCTGTTTCGTTGCAGCAATATATCAGGTTCCTTGTACAATAAAAACAACACAAAAATCGATTCATAAAATTTGGGTTTCTTGTTGACTTCTCAATCGTCTGAACACCTTGATGAAGTTAATACTGTTTCTGATAGTCAGACGAAGTTCATTTATTCCTATAACTTTGTTATTTCGTTCAGCACAAAAATGGCATGTTATTTGTACTTGTCACGTTTTAAATAGAGTCGGCAAACACCTTTCATTTTCTTGGTGTTGGTCGTTCGCAACACCTTGTGGTGATTGGAGTACCCTCTGACCAAAAGTTTTGGTTTAAATGGTGTTTTACCTCCATCATTGCTGCATGCTACCCTTTACGTTAAGCATCGGTTTTGCCATTTATGCCCTCCATGACCTTAACTTTTAGAAATGGAGTCTTCTTACCGGTCGCTTTTTATAGGCAATACAAACCTGCGTCGCTCGCTTGGATATATCAGTAAAAAACACAAAGAATTGTACCTTGGTTCACTCTGCTGCTGAAGCCAACACTTGAGTTAAAAAGACCGCATAGCGCCGCAAACAGCCAAAGTTTTCTCATCAAAGCCATGATTTATGCTCTCCAAATTTTTTCTTTGCGCTCTGCCAAAGACCAGCGGTGCAAACTTATGCAGTGGGCGGTTATCAATGAATTATCATACGATCAAATGTTCGAGCGACTCCACGACGCCCAAAACAGCTGTCACACAAAAGGCAGTTCCTTTGCCTCCGCTTAGCTCCCAGATCTACATAATACTCAACCAGTGTGAACTGACCACTTGAATTAATTTTGAGCACCATTGTTGAGGTTGTTTCTGTCACGCTAGCTATTTATATGATGACTTGTAAATCAGTATTTTTCTGTTTCTTTATTTTTATTTTCCCTTCCTTTCCTTTTTTCTATTCTTCTTTTTCTTCTTCTTTTTCTTCTTCTTCTTTCATTAAGCTCGGTATTATGTCAATTGTCTTTTTTCAGTAGTATGTGCATGTGTTCAAGACATGGCGTAAAGGAAATTAGGTTTTGCCTTGAAGAAACTAATTTTTAAGTTTAAATTAGTGTCAGAAGATATTATCTTTTGTCGTGAAGAAACCAAGTTTTGTTGTGAAGAAATTAAGTTTCGCCGTGAGGAAATTAACTTTTGCCGGGAAGAAATCAAGTTTTACCTTGAGAAGATAAACTTTGCCATGAAGGAATTCTCTTTTGCCCCCAAAAATAAACTATTGTTGTAAAGAGGTTAAATCTGACGTGACGAAGTTTACTTTTGCTATGCACTTGTAGGCCACCGTAGAAATATTTTCAAGAGAACTCTATTTCAACACTGGTGCCCGTTTTGAGGGCGTATACAAGTCACTCTGTTCAAGCCGATATTGTCCGGACACTGATCGTGGAGAACAAACTATACGAATCTGGTCAACAACCTAGCCCGTTGTTTGTGTTTTAACAGCCAGGTCTCAACCATCTCCCATACAGGACTTCCCAATGGCTTCTTGGTCATCATGTTCAACTGCACTACAAATCCGCCATTTTGAACGCCCGCTTGTGATTTTTGGAGCCTGGGAGCAATAGAAATGAGCTGCACTCGCGGATAATATTCGAACTAGACTTGTGTTTGCAAAGAAGGGGTAGGGCTCACACGCACCTACCACCAAAAATGAGAATGTGCATGCGCATACCGAAATGAGATGCACATTCGCAGAACAAGATGGGATTTTGGTCTGCGCGGGCGCATTCATTTTGCCTGTGCATGCGCATCCTATTTTGGTATGCGCATTCGCAGGCGATTTTATATGAGCATGTACATCACATTTTGGTATGCGGATGTCGTTTTTGCATGTGCTATGAACAAAGGCATGTACGCCATATGGGTTCGTGTGACGCCCAAAGTCGTTGAGTAAGATTTTGATATTTGATCAACAAAGTTGATATGGTATGTTTTGCGACTGCGGAGTTTGAAGTGTAACTGACGATTCGAGCGTTTTGCACTACCCAGTGTAACCCCCCCCCCCCCCTCCCGTATCCAGGTGAAAGGTGGAGCATTAGCACTGATGAGTTGTTAGGCAGAATGCCCCACATGTAGGGCAAGATGATTGGTCAAAACCACCACATTATAAGCCCCCCCCCCCCTTTAGGCTACCACAGTTTATCAACTACTACAAAATGGGGCTTGTTCAACAGACAAATCCCGACGGGGTGGAGTTTACAATGACCAGTGCATTAGCTCTTTATCAGAGCAGATTGATAGTTAAGTTTGAATATACTTTGTGGACGAAGCGGTGAGGAAGTGCGCTATGGCGTGAGAAAGACGTTTTGCGACCTTGAAAACGAGCCCTGATGCGTCAGGGGAGTGAAAAACCTAAGAAACGGGTTTCACGGAGCGCACCCTACCGCACCCCGCCCACCAAAATCCTTGAGGAGTACCCCTACCCCTTCCCTGTATGTGCGAGGTTAGCGCAGTTTGTTAGATCTCTACATGGCTGCCAACCAGACTGTTGCAGGTTATATATCCTGCGTGGTCGAGGGCTTAATTTTGGGCGACCTACTTTCGCCACACCGTCCGTGGACAGGATCGGTAGGCCATTGGTCTAGCTTCTGGACGTTCTATAGGGGAACTTAAAGAACCCACGCACTTCTAAAAAACAGTAGGGCAATCCCAGTGTTTTGGTTTGAAAACTGAAGCGGTAGACACCTAGGATGTGACTCAGCCCCGTTCGTATCGAACGCCTTTGGGCAATAAGTCCAAAGAAATTGTTAAAGCAAAATCTTCCTTCTCTTGCGGACCGGTTGTTCAAAGCCCGATTAACACTAATCCTGGGTTAACTATATAGGTTTTGTTAAGAGCTAGTCCAAGATTAGTGTTAATCGGGCTTTGAACAACCGGGTCCAGCAGGAGAAAATCGATCAGTACGCTTCTTTTAGAACATACAAAACAAACTTAAATTTAGGTTAAAATAAGTTTATTGTTTACTATTGTTTTTTACAGGCGTCGGGTTGTATTTCCCGAAAATTGACTGTGCCGTGCAGTTACTTAAAGAAACCTGACTGATGTACATGTAGTTCAGCAGAGGCAAGGTTGTTATAGTCTGGGTATCACACATGAAGAAGGTCCGAGAAACCTGTGTTCTTATGTCGCTGTTTCACTACGCCTAGTTTTCAAACCATCTTGTGTCTCGGCACCTGTTTGAACAAACGATTCGATAATCAGTTCAAGCATTTATATAGGGCCAACAAAAAAGTGCCAAAAAACAAATGCTTGTGTCTTCCTCAGTTTTATGTAACTTTGAGCAAGAATTTCAACATTTCCTGACAAAATATACAACTGCCTCACTTTTTCCTGCGCCGTGGTAACCTTGTATAGTTGGGCTGATTCACATCTCATGTCAAGATTAAAGCAGTTACGATGTTCAAACTCACCTATTGGCCAAACTAAACCGCTTGGCGTTAACTGTGTGAGCACAGCTACCAACTTTTAACTACCACCGATCTATGGCAATAAGAAGTTTTACCCATTTCCCTTAAAAAACCTTAAGATTTGACAAAGAGCACAGCTTCGATTACGAATACGACAGGAGTTCACAAACTCATTACCTGCTCAAATTTCGTGGCCGTCTTCCCGTCTACTACAACGAGAATTGCTGAAGATCTCGTACTCAACATAATTACGAGTTCAAAAGCTAAAGCCTAGTTTTTATATGATCGCTTACGATCGCCCGATCGCTCAAAAGTATTTCGATATTATCGCTGTCGATCGCACGATCGCTCAAAAGTGTTTCCGCATGATCGCTGACGATCGCCCGATCGCTCAGAAGTGTTTCCATATAATCGCTGACGATCGCCCGATCGCTGAAAAGTGTTTCCATATGATCGCTTACGATCGCCGGATCGCTGAAAAGTGTTTCCATAAAAATCGCTGACGATCGCTAACGATTGCCCGATCACTGAATCGAAAAGTGTTTCCATATTTATCATCGCTGATGATCGCTAACATATAAGAAGTCGTACTTGCAGTCAAATTCGTATTCGCAGTCCACCTAAAGATCTCTAATAACGAACGCTGACCTGACAACTAAACACACGTAGTCACATCACTTACCACTTGTGCTGTGTCTACTGCACTGTTGATTGTCCTGTATTTCACAGTGTTTTCTCTTTGCTGATAAACAAAGTATTTCGATAAGTGAAGAGTTTCAGGGCAAACATGTCAGTACATATACAATTACAGTAAAATATCACTTGTCAAATAAAATTTCTTATCTAGAAAAACACGCCCGGCCTTCCTTTAAGGATATTTAAAAACACTCCAAGAAAACTCGATTTCGGAAACCAGAGATGCGGCAAATCCGGGGATTTAAAAAATATTTTACATACTATACACAGTCTTTCTACAAAAGAACCTGTGGTGAATGCTACCATTTGAAAGTTACTGCCACAAATAAAAAATAATACATACAAAGCGCAATTATTTGTGGAAGACATAACTCGGGTTTGAAATTTTCCCTCGTTAACGTATAGAAATTGAGAGATTGGAAAATTCTGGAACTCAACAAGCAGTTGACCAACCATGTTCTCCCCGTAATTGATGACCGGTCCGTGAGCTACACACGCAAACTACTGATATCCCTTTAAAATGACTTTATCCTCAAGGCTTTGTCCTTTAGAGAGCTCAATGCACTACATGTAACAGTACATATGTAAACGTGTATAGATCATGACCAACACACGCTAAAATCTTCCTTCCTTAACGCGCATGATATTGCACCTGCATGCAGATAGATAGACAATCAGTCAAAGAAACTTCCTTTACAAACATGCAGGGTGAGGCAAGCACATGCTCATCTATTTATGTTCCAAACCTACCAAGACCCATACCTTAAGCACGCGACTCAACACTTTTTTCCACGCTCACACGTTCACATGACCAAACGATCTTTTCACACGCCTAAGGGCTGCTTTTCTGTCAAACTCTCTTTTTTCTATTGTTACTGAACACTTAGTAAAAAAAACTATTTCCAAAAAGAAGAATATCACCAGTCTCATTCTGGTTCAAATTGCCGAATTTGTGTTTTGTGATTACTATTTGAAGTAAGTTGCTCTTGTTTTCTTGCACAGCTTGTGAAGCTGGTACCATTTCTGCTTTGGCTCGACTTGTTTGCGCAAATGGTCATCTAAATTGGTATGAAATTAAGCAACAGTCTGGACAGCATGTGCCCTTTATTTGGCGCGAAATTTGCTCACTAAAAACCAAGGAAATCGCCCTTTCTGGTAGTCAAATTTTCAAACTTTTCCCTAGGAAACATTTACCCATACCTCCTAGACATGTCACACGCGAAGTATTTCTTCAACCTTGGCATCTCAGATGTTCACACAGACATACATGTACACAGAGTAACACTCACTAGAAGATAGTTGTCCTGTGGGGTAGTCGGCAGTCTTGTCTGGTAACACAACATGCAGTGTTGGATATTCAATGATGGTCTTGCCACGCAAAGCTTCTTGTAAGGTCTTGGTAATGTCAAGCTGGTAATAGCTAAAAACAAACCGGATTAAATTAAGGGTCAGCCGTTTTCTTTGTTATTCTAACTTGGTATGTAAGTCAATCTTTGTTGAGTTGTTCTGTTTACATATTGACATTACAATTACATGTAGAAAAACTAAAATTACTTATAACAGCAGGGTTCGCAAAAAACTACAAAACAAAGTTTAAGGACTTTTCGTGGTAGAACTAACATTTTTGAAGGACCTATGGCTGTGCCATGTAATGAAGGACTTGAAATGTTTGACGATATTTATATTATTTATTTTCAAGGCCGTGTTCACACTTGGCACGTGAAAGTTCACTTCAGTTAACATAGCTGCTCTCTGCTTGAAGTGTACTTTCAGTGTGACCTCTGATTTGCGACAAAGCTCCAGCAGCCAACGGCGACGTCTGCTTCACGTAAGATCGGCGCTGTGCTTGAAGCATGCTATACAAAGAAAGCGTGACAGATCTGTCTTACACAAGAATCTTGTTCAAAGTTCTTGACTGGACAAAATTAAGACCAATTAAAGACTTTTTACATGTATAAGAACTTTGGCCAAAACTCACAGTGACAACGAGAGCAAAACTGAACTTCAGTACAAAATATATATGTAACTTAATATAAAAGTGTACACATAAAATATCCGGTCAATTTTCAAACAACTATTTCAAAACCTTTAGTCGACGAAGTGCATATACAAGCCATGATAAGACTTAAATCTTGAGACTTTCAAGGGTCTGCAAGAACCCTGATATATTTTATATATTTTTCTCCGACGACCATCTGTCTGTTGCACATTCTTGCTACTGATAAAATGTACATGTATGTACGTAAACGATGATGACAAGGCCAATACTGGTAAGTTAGTCCGTGAAAACATCTTAGGAACTACATTCATTGGCAATTAAAAACACCTCTCCATTACAAAGTTGTAGATATCTAAACTAAAAATTAACGCACCTCAACTGATTTGCTGGTTGTTTTTCCACCTTTAAGAACACACAGATTTCGTTGGCGGGAACTCTGCAGTAGGACTTGAGCCTGGCAGGAAAATATTTCAATACATGTTACTGAAACACACGCATACAAAAAATTGTCACATGTGAAATAAGAACAGCAATGTACTGTAATGCACTGTGTGTGTGTGTGTGTGTGTGTGTGTGTGTGGGGGGGGTGATGGGGAGGGGTGCAGTTGCCATTTTTAATTAATGAGCTTGATTGTGTTTTACTTTCTTGCTACATTGTATGTTGGAATTAGCCATGTTAAATTATTTCCAGCTATTAAATAACATTGTCAGTATAATTTTTATGATACGTTCTGAGTGAAAGTCCTAGAGGGGAAATGAACCCACAGTGAGAAAGAGAAAAGTCTCCGACCCTTGGCATTACCTCCAGAACAGATCACCATTGCTATACCAACTCAACTCTACAAAGCCAGATGGCGGGAACTGGTCATGAAAGAGTAAAATGCAGTAATCGAACATATCAGTTTAGTCAAGTTTTGTGACCAGGAAAGATTTGTTTCAGCCTACATGTATGTAGTAATACATACCCAGAACTTACATGTAAACTGAATTGTGATTGAAGTGTTTAAAAGTAGATAAAACAATCACTGAGTTCTGTGATTTTACTCAGTAGGTTCTAAGTTCTTTGGATAATTGGGCAAGGTAGCTAAACAGGTGTTTTCTCCATATAAACTATTATTGGCACTGGACGTTATCTGTGTGTGTCAGTCATTCATTAACATATGCGGTGCTTTCTGGATCTTGCAGTTTGCTCTTGGTCAATTGAACTCTAGCAATGAGACTTAAAAAGATAGTCAAACCCTACGATCATGTATGCAAGTCACAAGCACACACCTCTGTCTGCAAACTGTGTCTCCTTCTTCAGCATCAATATATTTCTTCAGCAAATCACTCAAGATTTCCTTCTCTGAAATCCTGAAAGTGTAATTTGTGATTCAACCCACAATCCTGGTACTTTCAGTACTAACTAACATTTTTACAATGATGTACAACATCAAAGACTCGCCCCATGTAAGGTAATCCGGAATCCAGAATCCAATAAATTTTTGGCTTTGGAATCCGGAATCCACACTATGGAATCCTGAATCCAGACCATGTAATTCAGAATCCAATATTTTTTGGGCTTTAGAATCCGGAATCCACACCATGGAATCCGGAATCTAGACCACGGAATCCGGAATCCAGGAGCTGGAATCCGGAATCAAAAGCGTGGAATCCAGAATCCGAAAATGCAATGGATTACCTTACATGGGGCGAAAAGACAATCAGTCCTCAGTGTGGTTTAACTGGTTTTGCATTCACAGAGATACTGTATCTGTTTTTTGTTAATATATTTTTGGTGCTTTTAACTTAGAGTGCGTTTTTATATTCACAATTCTGGAATGAGAATGGCCAGAATGTGAAATGCACACGTTCTTTTATTCTGCATTCATATTCCGAAATGGACAGAATGCCATTTTATCCATTCTGCTCTCAGGGGCAGAATGAAAAGAATGCTGCAGATGCACTCTGTACCAACCATTCTCATTCCAGAGTTGTGAATAAAAAAACACGCTCTTAATTCACTCACTGTTGTTTAATGTCTATGGGGGCTTTGTGCCTGATAACATTAGGTTTTCTCTAGCATCAAGCTCAAAATGTTGCCTGTTCTAGGTGTCACTTAATCAAAACCTTCTTAAAACTTGTTGTCTGTGTCTTGCCGTGTGGATTATTTACAAAACACTAATCATTGCTTTCGATGAATCTGTGGAATTGGCAAAATCAGTATGTCTTCAGAGTATTCCCAATAGTGCCAAACTCCAGGGCTATACTTAGAATTTTTTGCGCAGAGGACAGTGCTGATATTAGTTTCTCTTAGTTCTAGGGAGGGGGGGGCACAGATGACACAGATCTCCAGGGTCCACTGCTAACTAATTGTAGGTAAGGCCCTTGACTTAATAAAGAACTGTCAGTGCAAGTTCCATAATTCACAGCAACATTCCACAGCTTAAAAATTACATACATTTGAGCCCAAATATCAAATTCAAAAGCCTACACTCTAACTGAAAAACAGTCTTCAAGTGTAAAACTTGTCGTTGAGATGGAGAGCTGACAATAAATTGTAGTGTCCAAAAATTAGGCGTACTACATACCTTTCATCGACATACTCAGCTTCTGCTTGAGGAAACATCCACCTGACACGCCACTCAATACATTTCTTACTACAGAAACAAACAGGGCATTTTCACAGTAAGAGTCGAAAGAAGGTCTAATTAAAGTACAGGTACTGTAGGTTGTTCGCTCCATCCTATGTTCGGACATGTCTGCTTTACTTTCACACCAGTTGTCTCATGATTTAAGGAGCTATTAATAATATGTAACTAAAAGTACTACTTGAAACATCAAAAGGAAGAACCCAAATTTTACATTTCAGGTTTCCATAGGTCATAAAAAAGGTCAGACATCCAGTCTGGCCAAAACTAGTTCTATTCTATTGCAGCTGTTGCCACATGACTGACAATTTCAGAACTGGTTGTTCAGTCAAGCCTGAGTGAGGCTTGATTAGATTAGATATCAATCATTTAATTTTATGGCAATTATCCTAAACCAAGCTCTACATATACTTTAAATACAATATTAAATAAATTAAATATATAATAACTTATTTAACTGGTGTACATGTATCCCTGTCCTACCTGATGTTGTACCAAGATGAATTTTCCGCTCGTTTTGAGAGACCAGTGGGCATAAGATGAAGTCTTACTCCACTGCGATGTGAGTTCTTCAGCAACAATGTAGCCTGACAATTTTAAAACCACAGCACCTTAATTATTAATTTTTTTTTATTTCAACAATATTTATACAGAGATGCCAAGTTCAGCTAAGTGTTACAGTACATGTAAATCTGTGCGTTTGCTACAGATCTTGCATTTTGTTCACAATCCTGTACTAAACAGATGACAAGCTAATATCACTGACAACTAGCTATTGGTGTGACCAGTTTCCTTACTCTTTAAATTAGTATGGTTTATCTTCAAGTTTTCAAGTGTCTCCAAAGAGAAGTTGCCTAGTGTCCAGTCTCTTTCACTGGGCTGCACCATGTGTACATGTAATTACATACAAGTACGCTTGATAATATTCATGTCCTGTGACACTGGTCTGCAGATCTGTACTTGACATGGAGCAAGCCTTATATTTGTAGTTTTAAGTTAGGGTACCCATGTCTCGCTTTGTAAGAATATGTTATTTTGTTCACACTGAAAGAAAATGTTGTTACTGTACAATAATTGTATAAGCCACTACTTTCATTTTTATTTAACTAACACTAAATTATTAACTTTAATTAATACAATGAAAGAACTCCAACTGCTGAACAAAGATAAGGTATTTTTAACATCTTAGCATCTACTTTAAGTGATACAAGTATGTACATTATAGAATAGATTGGAGATATCAAGACCAGACCATTTTAGTGAAGGTTAAGGGCAACTGCTTTTTTCAAGTAACCTTACCTGTGTCCTCAACTGCTTTCTTGAGTTCTTATTAGAAACTGTGTCAGCAAGTCTACAAGCATTTTCCAGAAAACTAAAATCTGCAAATCAATTTGCATAGTTATAATCTTGGTATAGGCCAAACTGTTAGTACCAGACCCAACTACACAGGGCTTTGCATGGGATAAAGAAGAGTGTTGCTGAAGCCTCATGATGAGTGTTTGTGCAATCGCATGTTTTGGAAACAAGGTGTGTCGTATAGTATGTGTATTATGCTGATGATCAGCTACATAACTATATTAACTCATTTAATTTTTGTATATATAGTTTCAAAAGACTAAAATCCACAGTTCAAAAACCATTTGAAATCCGCCATGCCTATCACATGTACCACATTGGTTTGAGGGTTTCATGGACAGGCATACAGACTGGTCTTGACGAATTGCCTCATTTTCATGATGAGACTAATAGACAATGTAATCTTTTCTGACAACTCAGAGGGCCCTGGGGGCTAGTGGATGATCATCAAGTGCTGAATAACTATATAACCTGAACGCATACAAAAACATGTCGATTATTGAAGTTTCATCTATATTTTACAATAGTATAGACCAACAAAACTGATGGTTCTATGAGTACTGCACCTACACGATTTCCCCTTAATCTCTCATAATTATTACAAGTAAAACAATGTAATTGCATTTTTACTAACTTAGAATTGCTGAACTACGTCACACAATTTTGGTACTTTTAAGTTTAAACTATAGTATATAAAAGGTATTGTACTGAAGACTGGTTACTAATTCATCATTACTTTTAGCACAAAATTTAGAGTAACCCACAGCAATACAAGTACGAATGAAAATTACAATATATAAGCACAACAATCTTCCATATCACGGGTGGGGGGGGGGGGGGGGGGGGGGGGGGGGGGGGGGGGGGGGGGGGGGGGGGGGGGGGGGGGGGGGGGGGGGGG
>JAOBRG010352342.1:0-13321 GCA_027574985.1 Umimayanthus nakama | reverse complement strand
AGATGCCTGGAACTACAGTTGATGGCCATGTGACATTAGATTAAAAATGGTGCGGCAAAGAAAATTTGCACAATCTTTCCTCTTTAAATCTTTCTACATTTGTTCAAAAACCATAAAAATAAGTGACTTGATTGTACTTTTTTAAAGCTTTTAAAAAGAAAAATTTTTCATGGATTTTACTTTGTCATTGAAATACTCAAGAAAATGCAACATATTTTAAACCGAGGTCCTAAACAAGCTGCTTGATTATTGCCACTGACAGATATGAACTTCCGGGCCATGGACTAAAGTGATGTAAAAAGCTAGACAAACCTTTAATCTTTATTAATTTCTACCTGTTGCTTAAAATTGGGAACTTGCCTCTTTCCACTTTTTGTGTTGTTATGCAGACAACCCCCTATCAAAACAAAAGGTTGCATGATTGTATAGTGCGCACCTCAATTTTGGAGGCCAAATTTGTGAGAAAAAAGTGTGCATTATATGCGGGTAAATACGGTATAATTGTATTCCGTAGTTTCTGACCCAGTTGTTCAAAGCCTGATTAGTGCTAAACGTGGTTTAACTCAAAAATTCATGAACAAAAAAACCAACCTCACTGAACTTTGCTCTAATTTTTTTTAAATTCAGAATGAACTTGAAGGACATGGCAAGCTTCATATCCTTTTCCTTTTCTTTGTTGCTGTAATGTTCTCCATCAGTTTGTGGTCTTTATTTGGATACCATGTTTGGTTGACGTCACAAAATAGGAGCACGTTAGGTAAGATACTTGGCAGAATTTGTATAAAGAAAATAATTATTCAGTCCTTTGATTTTCTAAAGGATCAATGACTGTTTTGTGCAAGTTTATATATCATGTATTTAGTGGCCTAGACTTGCTAATTAAGTTACAAAATAATAAAAATAACAATTATAATAATAGTTGATATACATACAATACATGTAATAACAATATAATTATGGTTTATTCAAGCCTTTTGTAGTTGTTCAACTAAAATACCAGCAGTTGCATACAATTAACTTTCATTACAAAATTAAATAAATAGAGGATATTATGCAGTTTCCAAAAGACATGGATTTTATCTTCGAGTGACAAAAATATCTCACGAGTTGAGCGTAGCAAAAAGAGTGAGATGTTTTGGCTTCTATGATTTTTTAATTAAAATTTTTAGAAAATCTTCCTAAATCTTGATAATGTTCAGAAATATTCAGAAACTCAGAAAACTTTGCGCATGGTTCAAAAGTAATTTTCAGATGTTTTTATGATTTTTAAAACTTTTGGAACACCCTCCGAAATTTTTGGAAGTTTTCGGAAATATTCAGAAAATTTTGAAAACCTTTGGAAACGGTTAAAGTTAAGGTGATTTTCAGATGTTTTTATGACTTTAAAATTTTCAGAAAATCTTGAGAAGTGTTTGGAAATTAGGGATATTTTCACCTCTAGTGAAGATATGGAAAATATCATACGCAGGACCTGGATGTACTGTCATATGGATTCTATGAGTGGTTTATTTTCCAGCAAAACAATGTTGCCCATGAATAATAAAAAAAAATTATCTGATATTACAAACTACCAAAAAAAAATATGTAACAGTTACAAAGTCAGCAAATCTATCATATCAATCCTGATTTTTTTAATGATCACAGCATGTACCGGTACTAGGTGGTGGGCTAATATCAACACAATAATTAGGGATAAGCGCGATGGGCAGTTTTCCTTTACTCAACCTTAATGCACTTTGATTAACAAAGTGAATGCAATTTTGCCTGGTATCATATTTCAATAAATGCAGGATTGCAGTTTTAAGAATCAACCAAAGTTATTGTAATCTAGAAAGACTGTTAGATTTAGAAACATTAGTTCTTTAATCAGCTCAGTATCTAGACATTAGTGTAAGTCAGGACTACAGTTTTTAAAAAGAACAAAATTAAGTAGGGTCTGTAATTTAAAATTTAAAAAAAAAAGAAAGGCACAGATAATTTTAGATGATAGTTATAGTTATTATCATTAAGTACTATTATTATTATCAATATTATTAATATTGTTATTGGTTTATACATGTAATTTAAAATTCTTTATTTAAGTATTAAGTTTAAGTTATAAAATGCTCTTTTTGTTTTTACTAAATATTGTTTGTAGTGAAATCGGAACATTTTTTTATCTTACAGAATCATTTAGAGTTCCCCATTTTAGGCACGGAGCAGACAAAGATGGATTTAGTCTTGGGTCTGTCTCTAAGAATGCAGAACAAGTTTTAGGAAAAAATAGATGGTTATGGTTCATTCCAATTTATAGCAGGTATGTGAGTCAAGCTTTGTAATTCTCTAACCCTGTGACATTCTAAAGGGACAAACTGATTGCCTCTTGATCATGAGAAATAATTATAGTGAGGAGTGTTGAAAGGTTTTGTCAGTGCAATCTTGAGTTGTTTTCTCTGACCAGTCCTTAAACCCAGCACTAAAGGTTTTCCTTGGTTTAAAGGGGGAAACATGTCACATTTTGGTCGTAATCAGGGGATTTGGAAAGGATTATGTTATTTTATACTTAAGGAACAAAAGTTAATGGAATGCAACAGGCACTGTCTCTAACTGAACAAGTGCAACTCCTCAGATAGCATACAAGCTGATGCTCAGCCTTTAAATTTTAATTCCATTTTTTTTAACCGTACCTAAAATCCATAAAAACTAAACATTTCTTCAAATTTAATAAACCGCCCCCACTCTTCTTCATCCCATATTATCTACAAGGATTTGCAAAGTATTGTTGAATCTATATCAACTGCAGTACTATGCCACTGTGATTCAAAATTGTGTTTTGTTAAATTGCAACCAGATATCGGCGATTGTGACAAAATTGAGCATGAAAATTTGACTTTTTGTGCCCTTTTTAATTAATTTTACAGTAAAACAACCATTATTAAACAAGTGTTAGATGTTTATATAGATTTGTTTTGTAGGTTCTTATAAAACCACCTCTCTTTTCATATCAACAGCCTTGGTGATGGTGTTCGATATCCAATGCACAACCAGCCTGCTGAGGAGGACAGTTTGCTGAATGAGCGACAGCGATGGATGGAGGAGGGCGACTTGGATGAGAATGAACTCCCGGAGGAACACAAGCAGGAATCATCAACAGAAGTCTCAGTCATCTCCCAGGCAGAGCTTACTCAAGAATACGAGACAGAAGGCACACCTGCTGTAGCTGTATCGCAAACTTTACCAACTGATATTGTCAGTGTTGACGTTACTCCAACAACAGATGGCACAACATTATAGCACCAGTTTTGGAAGCCCAACTGAATTTTGTATAGTAATAGGGCGCCTTGATGGCCATAGTCACCACTAGGGGTTCCTAGCCAGACTCTTAGGGCTGGTTTTCATATATTCGTCTGAGTTATCCTCATCACACCCCTCCTCAAATTTTGTCAGTCGAGCAAGTCTGCACTTACATCGCTTGAATACAGTTTTGCAATAACCTGGGCGATTAGGGCAACCTTTATGAGTATATGTAAACCAGGCATTGGCAATTTTTTTTTTTGATTTAATAAGTATTCGAGTTTTCAATCTTGGAGAATAAGTGGCTGGATCTGAGGTGAAATAACAGCCTAAAACTAATCCTTGTCTTGTGAACGATGAGCTTGCAAAGTATTCAAACCCATAAAACGACCATTTCTTTTGCTAGTCGTGAAGAGTGCACTGTCTTTTTTCCCTAAAAGGTAAAAAGTTGCAATTATTCGTAAAAAATTATTTTAATGTAAAAACTTTTGTTATTCATATATTTGATAATGTAGCTGGGCAAGAACTATTTTTAAAAGTTTTAACAAAAGGGGCCATTCAATAGCTATTTCAATGAGGTTTGAGCTAACGGGTTACTGCATGTCATGCTTCCAGTTTTAGGTTTTTGACTTTATGGCTATCTTTAAAATGCACAGGACGTTGACTGTACAAATGCTATTCGTTATTGAATAGACCTAAAAACACCATTAACTTATCTTAAGTTCTCACAGTTTAGAGACTTTCCGGTAGGGAATTGTCATCTAATTGGAGTTCTATCGCAAGGAAGCTAGAATGTAGAGAGGGTTTTAAATAACTTTTAACTTGAGTTTTAATTGTTCTAAAATGTTGAATTTATTCAGTAGGGTTTTTTTATCAGAACTGTAAATAAGCGCAACAAGGGATGCCGGGGAGCTAATTTGATCCTTTAAATTTTGAAATTGGGAACTTGGTAGAGAATATGCCAGTGTTGCATGGCTCGTCTCCAGGCTCTCTGTAGCTTGGTCAAGGACTGGTGCAGTGATAGTGCGGGTTTTTTTTCTAGTTCATTCATTGAAAAGATTGATTTCGATCATCTCAAAAAGGTGTAAATACTTAACATGATATTGCATGACAATCTTCCCTATTTTTACGACTATTAGTTCACGTACACAAACTGACAGGGCAGGGTAATAAAACTTTAAAATTCAATGTGAACAAAGAAAGATAAGCTCGAAAAAGACTTAGTTTCCACATAGTCATCCGAATTGTCTTAGTTAGCCGATCATTTCAAATAGCTCATCATTTTCAGTGGAACGATCGATAAGAAGCGGGTAATTACGGTTTCCGTATATTTTTTACAATCTGCAAGGAGTGAAAACGCGTTGTCAACAGAAAAATTCTTCGATTGACTGCGAGTAATTTCCACCGAATCTTTTCGGATCTTCAATGGTCGTTCCGATCTCCTGGATGTAACTTATGTCTGCTTGTGCGATCGCGTTTGTTGAAACGACCTGGATGTACGTAGGGATTGGGACCACAATAGGTTTAAATGAGAAAATAGGCTTAAGATGTGTAATTGTGTAAGATGCATTGTAACAATATTTGGTGTGGTGGAATATTATTAAGATGTCAGTACTCGTGTTGTAAGATAATATTAGGACTTGTGCAGTGTAACTGATAACATCACATAAGTTAAGATATAGTCATCACAAAACATCTGAAAAGATGCATGCCTTAGTTGTGACAAAAGCGGTTGTAAGATAGCTATCTAGTCTGTCTATTAAGCTGGTAAGGTGTGTTCACGTTAGCGACACAGACGAAAGAGCAAAAAAATAAAAAAATAAAACACATGTGAATGCACTTTGACACAGACGCAAGAAAAAAGACAATTTTTTTCCTTGTCCAAACCTAGCGCTTACCTTTTGCTGGCTCTTAAGAACGTCCAAGTTTGAGTGGAGATAACGTTAAAGATAAAGCGTCTTCGCCTATGTCGCTTGCGTCGTTAGTGTGAATGCGTTTGCGTTTGTGTGTCTATGGTGTGAATACACCTTAAGACAACGCATTTCTCCGCGTAAACCTAATGAGGGGCATATATTTAAGCGTGGAGTGTTCAAGCTCTTAAGAACGTCCAAGTTTGAGTGAAGATAACGTTAAAGATAAAGCGTCTTCGCCTATGTCGCTTGCGTTACTTGCGTCGTTAGTGTGAATGCGTTTGCGTTTGTGTGTCTATGGTGTGAATACACTTTAAGACAACGCATTTCTCCGCGTAAACCTAATGAGGGGCATATATTTAAGCGTGGAGTGTTCAACTAAGTATGTTACTTTGTGATGTGGCTCTGTTGCAGTTTTTGTTTAGAAAACGTTTGTATTAAATTCAGTTTTCATTCTGCACTGTCTTCGATAGTTGGTTACAGAGAGATTTTGCCGTCATGCTAAAGCAAGGTTGCTGTATGGGCCAAAGGGGTCTTGGCAGGTATGATGGCTGGGGTAAGAGAGTATATACAGAGTCCTGGTACTATAGGGGCCAACGGGGTCTAAATAGGTATGATAAGGAAAGACAGAGAACAGATAGAGTTCGGGTGCTGTAGGGGCCAATGGGATCTAAATATGTATGATAGGGAAAGATAGAGAACAAATTAAGTAAGGGTGACGAAGGGGCCATAGGAGTATAGCTTCCAAGTTGGTCCATACGTGGGAGTGTGTCTGTTGTTGTTACTTGTTACGATAGCTTTATGTTTGGTAAGTGACCCTGATCTTGATCAGAATCCTTGTTTTGACAACAGAACCAAATTGCAGTTTTGTGCATGGTAAATGTTTTCTTGAAAGTTTCGTTTAACATCGGCCATGTTCTTGCAGTATACGTCTTTGTGTTAACGAAAAAAGGAAACAACTGTCGTGTTATGTGAATGGATGCTAGTCAATAGCTTGACGAAAAATGTTTTATTATTTTTCAACAAGTTTGAGTTCACACGAGTGCCCGTTACCGTAAAGAGTACACGCTTTTTTTATAAGAACCAGTAACTTTTGGCTCAGCCTGGGCTGTTCTTAATTTTTTGGCGATTTCAGCCTCAAGTTGTTGTTAAATTGATCTTATGTCCTGATACTTTTAAACAGTGAATTAGTTGCCCGGAACAATATATCTAAGATGGCACTAACAAATTTGTGTTTGCTATTGTTTCATTCAGCGAAAAAAATTGAAACCGTCAACACAGCGTCCGCGAACGTGACGAGCTTGCTTTTAAAATCACTCTTCTCGCGCCCGTTGACCAAGCTAAATTCTGACAAGTTTTTTTTTTCATGTACATCTCAATCTGTGTTTAAGGATCTATTCAGTTTCTAAAATTTTTCCGATCAAAATTTCAGCCTGGTAGTTGTTCTTAGCTTGCTCTTAATTTTGGGGCCGATCTCAGCCTGGGTGTTCTTATAAAGTTTGTTCTTATAAAAAAAAAAGCGTGTACCGTCGGTAACAGAACCTTGTTTACAAACGCTGTGTTCTTGGATTGAGAACTGAAGTCTTGGTATTCGTGTGTTCTGATAAGTTGGTTTGACATTTTTGTGTTGCGCAAAGTAAATCGTAGACTAGTTGCAATTTAAGTCGCATAAACGAACCAGTCCGTGTCTAGCTTGCGTAGCGGTTGCGTTTTTTGGGGAAGAACAACGAAAAGCAATTAGTCAGTGCGGATCGAGCAGTCGTCGAACTGGCCGCCGCCATTCCCCCAGAAACAGCCGCTATGTAGTCTACTCCAAGCCGAAATACTGAAATAACTATTATTAGCGAGCGCAATATCGGGAGAATTAATCTCGTGAACCGATGTTTAGCAAGTAAATCGACATCCATCAATAACGGATTTCTTGTTTATGTGGTTAAAGAGTTCGCTGATTAATAGCTATAGACAGGAACCTGTCCATCAAGTGTCCATGAATGGTTATATAGTGTGAAAGTTCATATGTTGCATTAGGACACCAAGGTCACAGACAACAGGGATCGGGAAAATTACATCGTCGCCCATGATGACGTTATTCATTGGTGCAAAATGTTGGTGTACAGCATGTTCTAAAATAAGTCACTTCTGTCTTTCCATGCAAGGTTGCATATGAGTGCACCAGGTGAAAACATCCCGGATGAGAAGTACATGGCTCAATTTTAGATAGCTGAAACGGCATTCGGTCAATGGAATGTTAAGAATGTTATTAAAGATGCCAAACATTGACAGCATTGTAGGACAAGCAGAACCTCCGACATTGTACACAAAAAGGGGAAAATGCCGGAATAAGTACAATTCTGAACAGTTGCAAACTGTCGCTTAAACCCTGATTGAATAAAAGCCAACCGCGTACTATTCCAAAAAAGCAGCAAATTGTTTTCAAAACCTTGTAATAAAATAATAACTTAATTAAGAACCTAAACTATAAAAGCCCAGTCATGCTGACTTGTAAAAATGAATGTTCTGATATTGGCGGGTATTTACTGCATTAGTGAGTGCGGGACCAGGAAGAGTGATTATTTTTACCAATATTGACTTCTGCGAAAGTAATAAGGTTTTGTGTTTTCGGGGATGGTTTAACGACTTGCACCCATATCCGCCGCTGCACTTCACCACCTGCAGTTCTGCTTTTATTTTTAAAATAATAACCTGTTTCTGGACTAAGACAATACTCAATTTCAATAGGGGGCGTGACAGGAGAAGAGAATATACATTCAACTATTAAATTTATCCGTCACTTGGCAGTCACTGCGCGCCGGTACATGACGCTACAAGTACAAATAGAATCCTTGAATAAGCGTGTGTTGATGGTTGGTAGGTCTTAAAAATGGCGCCACCGGCACAAGTTTACCAATTTTTCTTCCTGTTTCTTGTGTTTCAAACTACACCCAGTCCAGCTACAGCCGCCTCCGACTGTCCCACGGGTTATGTCCGCTCCATGCCAGAAGATCACCTGTTTAGCAAGAAACAGAAGCCGGTGGTTATCGGCCATCGCGGTAACCCGACTGTGTTCCAGGAAAACACACTGGAAGGTTTCACAAGTCTACTCGAGATCGGAGCCGATGGGTTTGAGCTGGATATCTACCTAACAATGGACGAACAGCTGGCAGTTTTTCACGACGATAATACAGAGGTTGGTATTGTATACATGTGCTTGTGTGAGTAGAAACAAAGATTGGTGTTGTTGTTATTACTTGTTATTCTTGTTGCTTGTTGTGGTTGTGGTTGCACTTGGTTTGTGATTTATGATTAGTATGAACGTTGCCAACTGGCTGCAGAACTGTACGCATACAGTAATCCGACGGATGATCAATTGCTGTTTCAGTATTATTTTTTTTAAATGCTCTGTTCGAAACATTTAACATTCGTCTCTTTGAGTGTTGTGTTTTACATTTTTTGTACGTGCGAGAGGTTGGCACAGTTGGTTAATTAGGTCTCTGACTGTTAACCAGTGCGTCCCGGGTTCAAACCCCGGGCCTGGTGATCTTCTTCCGCCACACCGTCCGTGGACAGGGACGTTAAGCCGTTGGTCTAGCCTCCCACCATTCTACCGGGGGACTTGAATGAACCTACACATTTTTCGATAAGAGTACACTGAGAGTAGGCTAGAACTGGTGTTGTTGATTGATAACTGAGGGCTTAAAGCGGTCTACCTAAGACCCTCGACGACCGAACTTTGCATTAGTGTAAACGGGTTGCTGGAAAGCCCCGCGAGGAGCACACAAAAATGTATGTGTGTGTGATGATCGAAATATTTGATTAGTTGTGTTAAGAACAATTTACCGACGCCAGGATGGTTGTGGTGGGTCGATGCGAGTTGCAGATATTTGCTCTTTCTGAGTGTTACTTTCCCCACTTCTCTGACGTTTTAAAATTGCATTTTAAATGATTCCGACGAAATCATTTCTTCATGCGTCAGTGTAAACCCTTAAAGACAAAGTACGATGCTTTCTTTTCTGCACTGATAACGCAGGAAGTAATGATTGTAGCGTTCAACTCATTTCGAGGCCATAATTTTGAAATAAAAAGAACCATACAAGCAGGTGCTCAATATTTTAACGTATACCTAATTTTTTATGAAACTCAATTGTACTAGTATTGCAGTTAGTTCAGTTTGTTTGGAAGTCTTGAGTTGTTGAAGACGAAACTTCCCTTTTTGTTACTTTTCAAATATTAAATATTTGTTTAGTTTCAGTTTATTGCCTGATCACAGATCAAACATTTATTCAATCGTCACATTCTTATATTGCCAAAACTTGACATCGTGTCTACAGATGCTTCGTTTAAAACTAGTCTAAAACAAAATCTTTTAAAAACAAAAGTCACCAGTTCCATCAAAGCTTCTGTATGGATGTTATGTCAAGTTTTGGCAACATAGGAATGTGACGATTTATCAAGTATTTGATCTTTCATCAAGCAATAAGCTAAATCATGACTGAAAACTAAATAAACATAACTAAACAAACATTGTGTACTTAATATATACACAACGAGTGGTCCCATGGGGTGGAAAACGAAGAGTATCCCTGGAGTTTCATTAAAAGACTATTTGCAACAAGACTTGAAGATAACATTTATGCACTTCAAATGACCTCAGACTTTTTCAGTCACAATTTCGTTGTCCACTTGAAACAACTATTTGTGTTGCCACTGTCTTGCAAACTACTTATTTTCTTAGCCTTCTGCAAAATCAAAATTATTGTAACAAAACCACCCAGCAATTCTTGCTTGATATTAGAGAGAAAAAACTATAAGCATGTATGATTATTTGCGGTTGTTGAGATAATTTATTTGTTTTAGAAACTGACAGATGGGAATCTAGCCATGTGGGACACGACTTATGAAGAACTACAGAAGCTCAACATCAAACGCTTCATAAAATACGGTAGGAGTTGTTCTCGAAACCTATCCTTCCTGTTACATAAATTATTTTCACTCACTTTGCCATTCCTGGAGGCTGACAGGTTAAGACGTTTGTGTGGGGGAGGAGTGGATAGGTCCGCTGCGTTCTTAATTGGTTGACGGCAGTGACGTGCTCTTTTTCACATCTTTTGAACAGCTAGCTAATTAAAACATTGTCAACGTGAGTTTTTCTTTCTTTGTGAACAAAATTGGAGGTATATAGAACTGCTTACTTTTGCTTGTGACAAATATCGCCTTGGAGTGGGACTCGGCAACAAAAAATATGGGACAGATAGGAGCTGGCCGTGGGAAACTAAAATGGTAATTTGTGGCAAATGAACACGTAAGTAAGGGGGTAACCAGTAAGGTTTGGACGTGTTCATTTACCGCAAATTACCATCTCAACTTCCCACGACCAGCTCCCATCTGGCCTTGTAGCTCACTTGGTAGAGCAACGGTGATCTGTTCCGAAGGTTGTGAGTTCAAACTCCACCGGGGTCAGAGATTTTTTCTCTTTCTCTGTGTGGGCCCCATTTCCTATCTAGGGCTAACGCTCAGTAGGTACTATTAAGATTATTTTAAGAGCGCTTTAACTTATCATAATTGAACCTAAAAATATGCTTATCAGTGCTCAGCGACCAAACCTTGCTGGTTACCCTCTCATCTTCTCCCGATATTTTGTCTGAATTCGCCACACGCCAGCCGCGACGTTTTTGGATCAAACAAAAAGACTCTGCAAGTTTCTTTTAAAGAATCATTTGGGGGGAAGGGGGTTGAGAGGGTTGTTTGAGTCTGGAGGCATCTTTTCACTTCAATTGTCACTTCAAGTAAGCCTTACCAAGCGAAAAGAAGGTTTTCTGCTTAAACTACTCTGGATTAAACATTTGGATAGAGTAATCTTCTTTGTACTCGTGTTTCATCTTGCCTGGCAATCCAGTTTCGGTTGTGTTGGTTTACTTTTCAAGTTTTGAGGTCGAGTTAAGTGCTGCAGTATGCAAAATTGATAGTTAGTGCTTTTTCTCGAGAACAAGTGAACTTGAGCCTAACTCTGGACCCTTCACAAACCAGGTAATCGCACATGGGACTATGGAAAGACGCGAAAGATTCCACTTCTCAGGGACGTCCTTTTTACTCGTTGATCTGGCAGTCCTTAAAAGTTGGTTTGTAACGCTTGATACAAAGCAATACTACGCGCTGTATTTTTCAATGAAATAAACCAGAAAAATTTAACTAATGTTCACTGTAACTGATAGACCCCCATTAATTATGCTTTTCAAGCTCCTTTAGATTAAGAATGGACCGAGGCAATGGGAGAGTAAGGAGCTAGTAGCAAGCATTGCACGAGCGTTCGACCAACGCAAAAAACCTAATTTTAAATAGTGTTAAGGAATTTTATACGGGATTTCTAAGAACTGTGCTCATAATTAGGGGGGGGGGGTTTCTCCCTGGGATTTCTGAATACTGTTTTACCAAGGCCGCCAATGCAATTAAAATAAAATATGACAAAAATGGCCCTTCTCAAACGCTTAGATTGTGTTTAAAAAAAAGGGCCTAACCTGGCTTGGAACAACCAGCAATAAAGCGAAAAAATGGCCCCGCGTGGGACGCAGACCGCCCAGTCCCCCGGAGCGTAGTGAAGTGGGCACAGAACTGGACTACGCCTGTGTTTGTTACCATATGTTTTCGTTACTCTTGCGTCTGTGTCTGCGTCCCTAGTGTTAATAGGACTTTACACGTCACATTTCAAGAGGGTGGCCGGTGGCGCCGAGAAATTTAGAAGTAGAAGATTGATTTAGAAAAGAAAATTTAAACAGATTTACAGACTTCCAAGACCAAAGCATTGCTTTCTGCTGGTTAGAACAAAATTGTGTACGGTTAAAAGGTTTAGACAGGTTTTAGGAGGTTACTTGTTGAAACAACCGAAGATCCTACCCTAACACATGGTGTACAACACAGACTGTGTTGTTAAACCTCTTACTTTAACACTGTCTTTTGTCACTGACAGATTAAGCCGTGGTACACGCGAGACTACACTGAAAGCGAGAAAGTTGGAAGAGCTGTCGCCAAGATGGTAACGGACATGGGGCTGGAGAAACAAGCTTCGATCATATCTTTCGATCCGTTCAAGAGTCTGGCCGCCCGCAAAGAAAACCCAAACATTCCCATCGGCTTCTTCTACTATAAAGAATTCTGGGATCCATCTGAGGCAAGAAAACTGAAAGAGGAGTACGGTAATTTACCTGGAATGAAAAGCTGTGTAGGTTCTGCGCCGAATGGAACAGACTTCGCAAGAGTTATGTTCCAAAGTGGAGCTGTTCCAAGGGGGATTAATGCTTCTTTTCTGGACATGGATTACAGGGTTTACGACAACCCAAAATACTCCAATAACACGTTTCAGGTAAGGCGCGTTTGCGACCTATTTATAACTAAAGGCTTTTTAAGATGATACAGAGCTATCTGAATAATTTTGTTTTCGGCCTCTTAATTTCGTCCGTTTGTTTCAGATATATTTTTGCGCACATGACAATGTGGAGCGCATTGGTTGCCGGCACAATGGGAGGCGTGCTTACGTCACTCAGGTTCTGTCCGTTCCGCACTAGTACTATGTCAAACATTTAGTTTGCTCATAAGGTGCAGCCAGACCCAATTTACACCTTGGAGAGGAGGGGGGGAAGGGGGAGGGGAGATTGGGGGCAACGCTCTTACATGAACCTGTTGACGTACGTGTGGCGCCAAATGATGAGGTTTTCGTACATCCCTCTCAGTTTAGAAAAAGAACGCACATACACGCACACCAGTCTAACAGACAAGAACGTGTAGAAGAAAATAAAAGTATCAAAACTCATACATAAGACAAACATGATCTCGCGCCCACACACGCACACATACACACACACACACATACAATAATGTTCCCATACACGCGCTTTACAGAATGAAAAATGTTGTCATCCTCAAAAAGTTGCGATCTTTTTCTAGACTTTCCGTACAAACTACAGTCCCAACATCAGTGCCGGCGCCTGGACCATATACGATATCATCGAACCTTATCTTTGGGATACCATCGACGAGGTGGTAGACAGGCTCACCAGCCAAGGGGCCGAGCGTCTGATCACGGATAACGTGCCCCGGGTACTGAAGCAACTTGGGAGATCAATTATTTTATTTTATTTTATTTTATT
>JAOBRG010352331.1:0-13321 GCA_027574985.1 Umimayanthus nakama | reverse complement strand
GTGTTTCAAGTAAACGGGTGAGCAAGTCGTTTAAACGGATGCAAATTTTTTTAAACGGCTTGCATACGGTTGTAAACAGAATCACACGGGAAACCGTTAAGGTACGTTTTCCCGTGCACGGTCACAAGTGTCCAAATACTACACTGACCATTGATTTTGATCGTCTTGCAGAGAAGAAGTGTTAAGTATTTGAGCTGTCATGATTTATCAAAACTCAAAAGTTGAGAATTTTCAATTTTTTTTTTTGCTTTGATGTTTGAAGACATAGCAGGATAAAAGAAAATTGCTCTCTGGCTCTTGAATCAAAGGCTTACACATACACTTGCAGGCCAGGGGGGAGCATCAAACTTGTGTTACTTGTTTAGCCATTTCCTTTCACAGAAATTAATAAGGCATTTGGTCAGAGTGAAGAAGGGTATTTGAAGTGAAGAATTTCAAAGCTTGAGCAATGTTTTAAAATGTAACCATATGATCAACCGAAGAGCTTGGTGCAAAAACGGCCTAAGTGACAATTTTGGACCACCCTTCACAAACCTTGAAATTATCTATCTTCCTGCTATGCTACCTGTACAGTGACCAAAGGACTCATGTTAGGTAGCCAACACATTAATCTTGCAATACAAATAGAACTTCCGGCCAAAGAACACCAATTTAGTTTACTTTTGACCGGGAAAGAAAAGCTTCCAAAAATGCCAAGAATTTCCTATAATCTCTGCTGGGGGTAAAATCACTTCCGTCTCTTCTTACCATTGCTGGATGAGACTTTAAAAAAAAAAGGACCATTAACCTAGAAAACAGTACAGCTGTGAAAAAAAAATCCCCAGTATTTTAAAAAGTCACCAAAAATCATCACTTAGGCTGTTTTTGCACTGAGCTCTTCAACTATAAATTGCCCAATCTTTAGTGTCAGGGAGTTAAAAGAATATGACGTTATTGAAACTGCAACAAGTTTCATTGCAATGACAACATCGGCTAAAAGTACACATACAAACCTTTCCAAAACTTCCTTTTCCTAAAACTTTGATGAATGTAAAAGCTTGCAAACCAATTTGTGGTGCAAATTTTCTTCTTGCTCCTGGTGATTCTTTTAGATTTGGTGGGATGAGGGGCAACTGATCCATGCCGTTGTGACAACCTGAAGTCATCAGTACTCCTGTGGACTGAGACCGTGTGGGCACAGGATGCCGCGCATTAGCCTGCTGTTGCTGAGGGATCTGTATACTCTGCTTTAGCATCAAAACAAACAGTATTTAAAATTAATTATGCTTTAAATGATGAGCCATAGTTGTACAATGGGTATAAATATATGATGCTTTGTTATCAAATTAATTGCCTGGGGAACAATACAACAAAAAATTTTCAAAAAATAAAAAGTCCCCACCTACCAAAACTATTTTCACAGTGAAATCAGAACCACACCTATTGTTTTAAACTGACCTAAACAACCTAGAAAATAAATTAAAATAACAACTTTTCAAAAATGAAGGTTAGAAAACCATCCATATGGTGACACCAGCATGATTGTGGTAATACCAACATTTAGAATCGAGTTTATCAGCGACTGGATGGTGGCTGTTTTCCATATGTTTGTGAGTACCAGGTTGCTAAATATCCAAAGGGACTACACCTCAAACGACAAACCTCTAACCTCCAACAGCGTTCTGCGGTTTGCACTGATTAACCCAATGCTAAATGTCCCTAATGACTAAAACTAATACTAACATCAATTTAAAACTGTGTGTACTAAGAGTTTTAATGTCAATTTGGCTATGCACTATATGTATATACCACTCATCAAAGTAAGCTTTAGTGCTCAAGAAAAGGTATAAAAATATTGTTAAATTACAAATTAAAGTATATAAACAACAAAAATTACTACTTACAGATCTTGGGTTTGGCTTTGGAGCAAGTAATCCTATGTCAGCAAGAATCTTGGCCATTTCTTTTGGATTGATACCACATGTTTTCGCTACATTTTGATGGCAACGCTTGTGGACATTGATCTTGCAAGCTGTAACAGAATACAGTCAATAACTATTTTTCTTAACAAATTAATTAAGCAGTAAGGTATATACATGTATATGTAGATCCAACCAAAATATCAACAATCCCTAATAATAATAATAATAATAATAATAATAATAACAACAACAATAACAATAATGATATTCATAATAATAATATCAGCAACAATATTATTAATAAGAAATATAACAATAATTATTATATAAGGCCAGGTCAACTTAAATACTTGGAACTGAGTTTTTACTTGTAAAAAAACTAAAAAAAATCTGAATCTCAAGCCCTGGACCACTTTTGATTAATAAGGTAGGTTTTCCACATAGGGATTTGTTAATGTTATTGAAACTCCACATGAGCCCTGCACTTTAAGCCCCAATTATGCCAGATGACGTCTTGCTGAATTCTCCTAAACTATATCCATAGTTCCTTGTAAACATGTTAGGAGATTATTGAGGCTAATAAGATGTTTATTATATGGCTTTGTTGATTATTCTGGTTTTGAAAAGGCGATCAAGAGCTAGTGGTCCGTACAGCTACTTATGAACCTGGAATTGACCAATCACAGCAGGCCAAATCATTCAGCCATATAATAATATTTATTAATAAACAACTTATTTTGTGTGGATGATAGGAGAATCTACATACTGATAACCATAAACCAGCTCACCACTGCACTGCATGCCCTGTCTGATTATCCCATACAGCATGGACCCACAATGTTCACAGAATGTTGGTCGTTTGTAGGAATGTACTCTAAACATATGTGGTACATTCAGTAATATTTTTCCTCCTCCAAAACACTGAAAAATAACATATTGAATGGAAGGGATGAACTAAATTTTGGTTTTCCAGTCCTGATCAACTTTTACCTGTTTCTGTTTTGATTTGGTTTTCCTAGCCAGCAAGATCACTGTCTTACCTACCTCTCCCTCTGTGTTTTACCTGATAAATCTGTCAGTTCTAGCTTGGTACCTCAAGTTTTAATGTTTTAATACCTACATGTAGAACTACCTTCAAGAAACATGTTGGTTACTTTCGGAAAGTATTAGTTGGATTCAGTTTTTGAGGATTAGGATGAAAAAGCAATTATAGCATCCTAAATTTACATGATCTGAAAAAAATCAGGAAGTCATCTAGAAATGCTTAAGGATTCATGCATAGAAAGTTATACAGTGCTATAAAACTAGAGTAAATATGCAGGGGTTTCAAAACAAGGAACAACACACCGCAAGTGACATTTACAGTGCTAGTCTCATTTCTGATGCCTATTTTAAGCACTGTTTTTTTTTTTTTTTATCTGTGTAGGATTCTCAAGCTCTCAATAAACCTCCAACTTCTATGCTGCCTGTTGGAACTGCTATTAAATCATTTTACTGAAACCACTGACACATTGAAATATGCATAGATCTACATTTGATAAACAAACAAATAAAATTTATCATAACCACTTTTGTGTTTGATCTAGCAGATTATAATATTCTGCCTGCATTTGGGAAACAAGGTAAGAAAAAAGAACAGATGTCCAGAGAAGCAAATAAAGGAAAAACTTGTCTCTAGACAAGTATTTATCTTTGAGTGTATTACAACACCTAATATTCTACTACTTGTTCTTTTGGTGACTGTCTACCTACCTCTTAACTAATGTTTTCCATATAATTTTATTCATCTTTTATTCTTTTTTTCTATATACCTAACATAGTGATCGTTCCGAGTACTCACTTCTAGCTGTGATCTTTCAGGTTTTGTCCCAGGACAAGGTGAGATCACCAAAGGAATGCATCTCTTGTGGATGACACAGGTACAAACTGCAAGGCAAAACACATGAGTCAGGACTTCAATCTCAAGTATGTTATATAACAAGTTCTTTTGTGTGGCCTTCACTGTAATACTTATACTCTCTCTGGTTTTTCTCAGAGAACTTTCACATTCATACACTGCCCTGTCATTTTTTCATCAAAAACCTTTTTTGTGGCTTCTTATAATTTTAACGAAAAATTGTAGTAATGAAACACACAGGTAGTTTAGGAGTATACCTGAAATTTTATATATTTTTAAATTCAGAGGGTTGAATTTAAAGAATCTGTGTTATGATACATACATGTGACTTTAGCAATAACAGTATCTTCTTGAATGGCATTTACTCACTTAATAAACATTCATAAGGAACAACAACCATATATAAATTCATGCACCCTATTAGTTTTTTTTGCTAGCCAGAAACTGCTGCTACAAAAGCAGGCCAAAAATGGTGGCTGTTTCTTCAGTCATAACTATTTGTAATAAGCAATCTGAACAGTAGTTAATTGCAGATCTTTCATCAGCAGTCAGTGGCATGCTGTTACTTATTTCAGTTTTGACTTTTTGTTTCGTTTTTTAAGGTGGAGTTTCGTTTATAGTGACAGTACAAATTAAAGCAAATCTAGAAAAAAAATGAACAAAAGTGGGAAATAAGGGGTTGAGAGTGCTTATAAAAATTTTGTTGTATGTATTAGTCTGGTCCTTCCTCATCATTGTTGTTAACTTGCTATACAGATCTAGAGTATTTCTGAGTTTGAAATAAGGTATAATAATTGTGGGTTAATTTACCTTTCCAGATATTGTTTTTTCATTCTCAATTTCTCTTTCATTACCTTTGTTAACACAACTTTATCTAATTGAAAACCAATATCATTTAGCTGACAAGGCTTATTTCAATCATTGTCTTAGCTCTACAAACAAGCACAGCACAGACGCTTCCTGATATGCTCCATTTCCCACACACAATAACTTTGAATAAAGGCTTATTTCCAGAACACAACAAATATGCAAAAGACATGGATCTTGACCCTCCCTTGCTAATGGCCAACTGTACATTGTTTTTATGAAAGTGCTCAGTATGCTCATATTTATATATGAACAAACTATGATCATGAAGTCAATAAAATAATATGCAATAAACTGCAACACCCGTTAGTTGCTTGTAAAGTTACTTTCTACTGTATGCTATGAACTATAAAATCTATCTCAACTAAATTTATGTTTCTTACTTTGACACTGATATCCTTGTTTGCCAACAAGACCCCTGAAACAAAAGAACAAAAGGTTAGCCCATGAATACACTCCATCAAAGTTTAATAAAACCAACTTCTCTTTATAATATCAAAACAAAACAAGTTAAAATGGTTGTGAGAATATAGCAACTGATCACTCACACCAACCTCTCTTAAATGAGGTGTTCAATTCCCTCAAATACAGAACATGTGGAGAGATAAATTGTCTAGTCTCTTCACCAACTAACTGAGCCAAACCGCCTCGATTTGGACAGTGTGCAATGCGGAAAGTTATCAGATTATTATATAAAAAGGTAGTAGATTTTGCTTGTTTCTGAAAATTTGGTTTCAAGGTCCCAGCCAAAATGTCATTGTCTGCAATGTATAAACAGTGTTGTAATACCAGAGTTCAAAATAGCCACCGGCTGTCGACAAAAGCCGGTAATAGTTTAAGATTACCAATTTGCCAAATCGTAATTTTCACTTAGTCAATTGTTCTTGCAAAACCAAAACTTTCTGATTTAATAGTACTGTTTTTCTTCATTGGCAAAATGAGATTGAGTCTACATTTAGTTTACTGAACATGCACCAAGAAAAGTCAGGTTGACTGAAACACACCTGTGCAATGATAATATATAATTATGCACCTTTACTGCTTAAAAACCACCGGCAGAAATTTTTGGCTACCAAAACAGCCCAAAAAAACTAGGCATATTTTATGATCAATATTTTGATCCCTAATACCAGTAGTGGATGATAGTTTGCCGGGACCGGGTTGTCTAGTTTTGATATGTATAGGAGTATATCTTCAACATAATGCAAACCAAAACTGAAAAACAGTGTAAATCAATGGACACCCTCTTACACAGACAAAATCTGTACAAACTGGAGTGCAACTTCAACTAGAACATTATTTTATAGACTTTTTTCAGTTATGTCTAGTTTTATCTGTCGCTTTACAGATGAAAATAATTGAATCTAATTCAATTCAAGGAATTGAATTTGTTTGCAAAGCATCTGCAGAGCGATGTCTAAACCAAATTTTAATCGTCTGGAGAATCAAATTTTTGTCTGTTGTTTTATCTGTTTGATTGACACGGATAAAACCTCTCAAAAGCCTGTGAGTTTAGATGTCACTCACGAGATGCATCAAATTGAGTGCACAAATTTCAAGTTTGGTGTTTTAATCTATCATAATCTTGAGCCCATGGTGACAGTCTCTTCCACATTGCATGGGTACCCAGCATTTTTCCGCCACTTCCATTCCAACATCAAACAATAAGGGCATGCTATTGCCATTAAATTCATCTGAATTGAATTCCACATATAAATTGGAACCATAGTTACGTCGCCTAACAGACAAAATTAATATGACTTAAATTTGTCTGAATTAATTTTCTCTATGAAGCGACAAATAAATTTGGCCTTCTAAAGTTCCTAAAACAATTGCTTTTTACCTAGTGTCTCTACAATACCCTTCTGGGAAATAATAAAATATATATGCTGTCTTGCTGCAGTGTAACTCAAAATTTATGTGGTTTGTTGGTTTGGTTGTTAAAAGGGATTCAACCACAAATTTATCCAGATGGAACAATGTAAATTACTGTTCTTTCATATTTACTAATCTGTTGTATCTTCACAGCCAGGTTTTAAGATACTTTCCAAAAAAATTTCTCAAGCATACCATATGTTTAAGTGCTGGTATCCATAAATGAATCAGTGGTCAAATAGAAATATGGGTCATACGTTCCAGGAAATTAACATAACTTGAAAATGGCACACTACTGCTGTCGACTTATTATATCAATAATTATAGATATATTATTGCTCATCATGTTCAGAGAATAGGTTCTGCATTCTGCAGAAATTTTAGTTGAAGCAAGATTTAGTAAAATTTGTTTATTTTTGAAAGTGATAATAAGCAAAATTATGTACATGTAGCAGAACCTGCAAGCATTAGCTTTTTGGATATTACCATATGTATTTTGTTATTCCTTAATGTCTGTAACAGATTGTCTATCATTACTTTTTATTTGTGTACAAATAAATACAGCCTGATTTATTCTAATAATTATGCCATAACAACAATTTTAAATAAGAGTCTTAATTGCCACACATTCTTTGGTAATTCTTACTTTTTTCAGTTTTTGAGAATACTTTCAGCACATTTGCATGACCATTGAATTGGGATTGGCTGTACTATACTATCAAAAATATCGAATCATTACTGTGTTACTCTTTTCTCGTTGAGGTTTAACTGAGACCATTAATTTTTCATCTGTCTGAACTAATCTTTGCTATTACTTGTGAAAGAAAATTAGTCAGCAAATAAATATTTTGAAAAAAGGAATTAACACTGTAGAAAACTTGAAAGGAATATTTGACTGGGAACGCTGTCTGGAACTTTTAGTATTGAAATGTTTCGTATTTTCTTTTATGTTCAAATTTCTACACGTCTTAATTTCAGTTTCAGCTCGAATCTCCAGTCAGAACAATCGATATATACATCTGGAAACAAAACTCATGCGAAAAAAGTTATGACAACCCTCGAATTTAATATCTCGAGACATGCCATTCTAGACTCCTTCAAACAAACAACTCTACGATTTACTGGCAATTTTGTGTGTGATGCTGGTTTAAAACACATCAAGAGAGTAAAATTTGAAGAACAACAGTTTTCTATTACCATCAGTTTGCCATGGCCCGCGAACAAATCTTGACTTTTGAACGTCTATATTCTCTTATTCCCATGTTTGAGCAGAAACTGTCAAAAAATCTGGTCAAGAAAAACTATAATTTATTATTCAATCTTTGAAAATGAATAATAACATCATTGTTTATACTGCATCTGTTCCACTCAGCACTGCCTCAAAAGAAGATTTACAAGAATCTGAACATAGCATTTGTGAAACCGACAAAGCAATCGAAAAAAAAAGTTTTAGACTTGTTACAGTTCGTCTGAGACAGAATAACAATTTGGGTCAAAAATCGAAAAATTTACTATATTTAAATGACCTTGAAACGCGGTGCTCCAAAGAATACAATTTTACCCCGAACACAGCTTAAAAGACTATTTTAACCACTAAGAAATTATTGAGAATAATTCATCGCGCGTAGCAATGGTTTAGTATACTGGTTCATACGTTGTTTGTTGAGAGCGAACACAATGTCAATGAGAACAGTAAAACCAATAGATCTCCAAAGTCTTGAACGAATATTATCTTGAACTGAAAGATTCGGATCTTGTTTGGAACAGAAGCACGAACTTGTGTAAATATCACGTTTTTAAAACTGCTCTATGTGCCAAAGCAAAGTAGGGACATATTGCTTGGTAAACAAATATTACTAGCACTCGAACCCAAACTTAATGTCAGTTTGCGATTTTTACTGGGCTTGCCTTCCCGCGTTATTTCTCAGAATATCTGACAAATTTGCTATCAACTTTGATTTGAAAACAAAAGAACAGTTTCTTTAATCGCCGCCCTCTCAAAGTAAATGGCTTTCTTGTATATTATCTGGCCACGAACCAGGTTGAAATCCTTCAGAAGGAATTAATTTTCTGATAATAACAAAACGCCATCTTGGAGCGAAATTCACACCTCTGGTGACAAAAAAAACTTGCATGGTGCATATTCAGATATCCGTCTAAAGCATAAACTACCATGGTTTCGCAACAAAGCAGATCTCAAGGCCAACTCACCAGATAAATTCGTTACAGTGACTGCAAAATGTTGGTTGGCGCAACCAAACTGCCATGAAC
Source organism: Umimayanthus nakama (assembly GCA_027574985.1). Lineage (NCBI taxonomy): Eukaryota > Metazoa > Cnidaria > Anthozoa > Zoantharia > Parazoanthidae > Umimayanthus > Umimayanthus nakama. The sequence goes on along the minus strand of JAOBRG010352331.1, from coordinate 4,510 downwards.
TTGTGTCCATTGACTTGATGCACTCGCCTACGAATAGCGTTGCGTCGGCCTCTTAGAGCATCTTCTTTCTGCATGAAAGCTTGTTTCCGTGGGTCTGTGAAAGAAAATGCATTCATTTATTAATCATTTAGTCGCTAACAGTTTTAATACACATAAATCGATCCGTGGAATGACAGCTCAGCTAACTCCAGTTCATAAACCAGCCCCCTGTTGAACTGTTTCACTGTCTGTCATGCACCAGCAGTCGATTTTCTTGTGACCGCAGCCGAAAAACAACTCGCCGTGCACAAAAGATCATAACACAACACAACAAAACTTGATCACATCAACTCAAACTTCTGCACTGCACCATCGGCAGGTACCCACTTTTAATGTCATGAAAAATTGTTTCCCTGAAAAGCTGATAGATGCCGTACAGGCAAAGTTAAAACTTCGACAAACCTTTGGCGACCGGTTTAAGTTCAATGAGTATTCTAACTCTGCCGCTCGGCTCCAAAGGTACCTGCAAGTTACAAGAAAGTGAATTTACCAGTAGTTAGTCCTTCTCCTCAATTAGGTTTTTCTAAATAGAAATGAAGCTCAAAATACTTTGCCAGCGTACCCAAATATCAGATTTTCCTGCGTTGATGATGTCTTCAAAAGAAACATTCGAATTGGCGATAAAAGGATCGGGCGGTACTATCGCGTTGTGAAAAACAGTGATTCCTAACATTTGACCATTTTCGACTTCTTTCTCGAACTCCTCATTCCATAGAGGAGTAAAAGTTTTCGTTTTTGAAGTCGTTTGAGCTATCTGCACGTCATCTACATTCACTTGCAGGTACGGGTCTACAATCGACAGTTTTACACCCCAATGTGGCAAGGTGATCGGTTTTAACTCGATAGCTTCGATGATTTTCAGTTTCATTGAGCCCGTAAATCCAACCATCTTGAGCTGCGTCTATTAGAGGAGGACTCTCGTCAAATAACATTAAAAATATACCCCGGAAATTTATGGAAAACACAACATTCCCCTCTCTTCGTGCTACATCAAACTTTCTGTGGCAGAGGGAATCAACAAGAATTTCCCACAAACCCCCGCGGTGAGCGGGGAAAAGTCTGGGGAGAGAGACGGAGAGAGGGAGTGGATGTTCGGAATGCGATCGGAAACACACCGAAGGTTGGCGAATATTCCCGACGTTTAAAGAGGAAGTACTTTTTTAGTCAAGCGTAAATTTTGAAGAAAAAACCGACATTTTTTTTTATATAAATGGGGGAATAAATCAGCTGGTAAACGAATTTAAAAATTCAAAAAGACAAATGCAAACTGATTGCTCGTTTTACTTGAGACTTTAAGTTTGCCTGAGGAAATCCCACACGGAGAAATCTTGTCGGAAATGCCAAATACTGATAAAAGCGAACGCGCCCAGCATAGCAATATTTATTTTTCATTATTAATACCTCCTAGAGTCCGTTTTCCGGCGTTGAATTGGCTGGTACTAATTTTAGCACTTTGTCTAAGTTAACGCATGTTTATTTTAAGAAAGGTGACATAATAATCACTGTAATTACGAGGTGGCTGTGACGTACTTCTGAGATATTTTAGAAGCATAAACAACTAGGGCCATTTTAATGCTGGGGCAGGGAATTGCCCAACCATGAAAGGTCTTTTTAAAACAAAAGAGTTCCTTCATCCTCATCTAACGTGGCTAAAGTCGGTTTCCTTTCTTAGCAGGTACTTAATGACAGTCGCTGGTTTTCAGTATAATGTACGGTGAGCGCAAGACCCGTTCTATGTACCGTGAAACTTCAGAGACGAGGTTTCGAGATTCTCAAAGCCCGAGCCACAGGAAATCGACAATTAGTGCTGCTTCCGGATAGTAATCTGGTAATTATTTTATAATGTAAAAAGAAAATTGTAAAACTATTTTTTTTATCTTGTACGACGTTGATAAATTGAAATAGGAAACACCGAAGGCGTTCGTGTTCCGTTGATTAAACCTTTAAAATTCGAAGTAAAAACCCGAAATGTGCAAACTAAACTAACCTGAAGCCTGCTTCACACTAGCGACGTCAGCGCAATCGCAATCGCAACACAAAAAAATCTAGTGTGAAGCGAGAAAAACGTAATCGCAAACGCAAGCGTAAGAAAAAGGAAAAATATGTTTCTCTTGTGCTTGTCTTGCGCTAGCGATTGCGCTTGTCTTGTGTCAGAAATCTTCTAGTGTGAAGCGACAAAACGAAATCGCAACGCAATACATGAATCACATTGCTTGCGTCGCTTGAATTCTAGTGTGAAGGTCCTAGCGCTTGCGCTTGTGCTTACGTCGCTAGTGTGAAGCAGGCTTAATTAAAGCGAAATTGGACGTACGTAAGTAAAAACGTAACACTTTTTTTTTATAAGAACCCTTTATTATATAATAACGCGAAGTTGAAAATTGGCCAAAATTAACATTTAAAGAATATACTGAGGCTAAGGAAAAGTTTATAAAATTTTTATGTTAAATAACGGATATTGCGTAAAATCATGAAGAACTCTTAGGCCCGTTTCAAACGACCCACTTTGGATGTGCCGCAATGTCATGTTGAACAATTGATCATGTAAGTTTCGACGATACACGCTTTTTTTATACAGCAAGCTCAAAACAGTTGAGACTCGGTTTCACATGGGCAAATGTAACTGAAAATTTTTAACAAAAAACACAACACATCACGTAATTACATGTGCCGTTTCATAGCAGGTCTTTCTGCAGTTAGAATCACTGAGTGAGTAGTGTTTTATGACAATGCCGAAGTTTAGATTCGTCAATAATAACATTTGCTGTAGGGGTTTAGTTCTAAATATCATCAACTTAAAAACAAACTTGGTATTAACCGTTGATATGTTTGTTCGACAAGACATACATGTGCAGCTTTGGTTTAAATCATTTTTATTTATTATCATTCTCTCATACCGGCCAGGATTTGAAACTAATTTACGTGTGCTATCTTTTGGTTTGTACGAATGGATAGAACCAGTGTTTACCCAAAGCCAAGAACTTTTCTTAAACTTATCACTCGATAACCTCAAAGTATTTGAGAAAATCCAGTCTCAACTGGACGTTTCTGAGCGGCTTTTACGATGGAGATGGGGCCTGCAACGACATGATATACAGTTTTGCAGACGTCGTCGTCCCTGATTGGCTAATTCCAGAGACTCGGGTAATGTTTTTAGACAGAACTGTTAGTCTGCCGTTTGGCGTATAAACACGAAAAATTAGCTCAAGGTCTGCAGCCGGGTGGAACATTGACATAGTTTTTTCTAGCGTAAAACCAACCCTCCCCCTTCCTCCCAAACTAAAACTGATTTTTGAGCTCGAGTACCTCGCCGCATACAAAACTCGTGGTTGTGCTGCTTCTCTTATTACCTGTGACTATAACGATGTGCAGCTGCGACAAAAACACGTTTTTTTACGCAGGAGAGGCTCGTAGGTCTTTTGCTGCAGTCTGAGTGGGACACTGATTTGGTTACTATAAGCCTTCACTCGAGGCTCATTCATGTTCCCCCGAGGGTTTGTTGCCCGATAGGAAATCTTTGAGTTTGTTTTTTTTGCACTCCCACTTCATTATTTATAGCAATATAGCAATAACCGTGACAATGACAATGATAGTGACAATAGCAATGGCAACGGCAATAGACCCTTTTTACGGTTCTTTAGGCAATTGAAAACCTGAACTTAGCACTCTGTAAGCGTCAGAAACGGAAAGAGCAGGTAAAAGTTAACAAATGCCGAAAACTTGGAATTAAATATTGAAAACTGTGGTATTAGTGAGGACTTTAAAAACAAAAGATACCCCGAAATTCTAAAAGAGAATGTATTGGAGTTTGAATGGGTTTCCAACGCAAAATCCCGGTTCACTCATTGTTAAATTTTCAGTTTTTAAAAACTTTACAAGGTCTATAGTTTTCAATATTAAATCCCCAAGTTTTCGGCACTTACTTGTTTTGACCTGCCCTTTCCATTTTTGACGATTACAGAGTGCTAACTTAAGGTTTTCAATTGCCTCAAGAACCGTTAAAAGGGTCTATGGCAATTGCAATGGCAATGAGAGAGAGACAGGAAGATTGACAGTGAGACAGACAGAGACAAATCAGTAGACAGAGAGAGACAGAGAGAGACAGGGAGAGACAGAGAGAGACAGGGAGAGACAGAGACAGAGTCAGAGTTAGAGACAGACACAGAGAGACAGAGAGATAGAATCAGAGACACAGACACAGAGACACAGAAAAAGAGAGACAGACAGAAAGACAGACAGATAGAGAGACATTGATAAGCTTGACCAGTTGATGAGGGATTGCGTAACTTTATGCATCAATCACTGCGACCAACCGTGACAGTCCATCGTATACAATACTGTGAGTTGCTTTGTCAAAAGAACTGGTATTTTCGGTAGGTTTTCTACTCTACATATTTTCATAAACAACACTTTCCTACGTTCTTCTTCTTAAACGATGTCGCCTTCGTAGTTCCACGCCAACAGGATCCAGCAC
>JAOBRG010352320.1:0-13322 GCA_027574985.1 Umimayanthus nakama | reverse complement strand
ATTTAATCCAAGAAATGGTCAAAATCAAGCGAGTTTAGCTGCCACGTGCGGACTGTCATGCACTATATATCTATATATGTATATACCTTGGGGGGTACAAAATTTTTGCAAACAGCTGTATATATATATATATATATATTTAATGATTATTCCACGAGCTCGAGTCGTACATGAGCTGATAGCCAACAAGGCGCGGAGCGCCGAGTTGGCTATAAACTCATTACGACGACAGCGAGTGTAATAATTGTTTTACTATATACAAATCATCAATCAACATTTTTTTCAATAGTCGAATGATACCCTGACATGATACACCTTAAGAAATGATAATTTTACAATTAAATTAATGATAACTACTAAGTAGAAGTCCGAAAAATTTTCTTAGTTTGGTCTTTCAATACCACTGTTACTTTGATTTATTAATCTGTATGCTATTATCGTATGAACTGTAGAAAAAAGAAGAATTAGAAAAAGTAGAATAATAATAAGAAGAATTTTCTTAATTTTTATAGGGGTTGAGCTCCGAGTGTATTGAACTTCAGAAGTAACATATTTTTGGAAACTTTTTGACGAGAGAAAGGTAATTATGGCTACTTTAGTAGTAAATACTTTCATAGTATGAAAAGATAAAGATGTAAGGAGGTACATTCACATAGCGCCTTTTCATATCAATTTACTCAAAGGCGCTTTACAAAGATTTAATAGTTTACCCCCAGTGGACCGGAAGCATTTCTAGGCGCCCCTTGAAACCGCTTCAAATTGATCCATTAAAGGGAATTTATCCGGAAAGAAGGTTACATATTTGATCAACCCTCGACCAGGCCGGGGATCTAATTAAAGATCAGGATTGGGAGGCAGAGATCTTACATCTGCGTTCCCTCCGGGTTTTTTTAACAAGCCGTAACGAAAGTAAAATCGTTCCAATTTCAGAAATCATAGCTGACTAATTTTCTTCTTTGAAGCTTTACCATATCTCTTTCGCTGTTTCAATTGAATGACAACTCTTTGACTTCTATCTCTTTAGAGTCATCAATTTTTATGGCTATCGGCTTACCTCTTTCAATACTTTTATCAGGAAGTTGGCTCTAACGAAATGGTATTTTGTTATCAGGATCTGCTGTGCTTATTCTACTTTATATGGTACTCCAGCTCACAGCTGTGCAGCTGAAACACCACACACAGGCTTCGCGTTGGGCTCCTCAAACTGTCGTGCACGAGTTTGTTTGTGTGTTATCAATGGCGGCGAGCTACTAACAGTTATAAGTAGTACTTTTTTGTCAAATTTTCCCTTTGTAAGCCAGAAACAAAGCCAAACACTTTCATTCATTCCAAAAACGAATTCCCTTAGCTAACTTGTAAGGAAAAACATCGATCCAACTGGACGATTCGTTGATACCAAAACTAGGTTTTCATGGAAAATATTGAAGACTGACTAAAAAAACATTTCAAACTTCCGGTTCCATGTTACTTCAGTTGGATAAAGTCTCTACGAACGTATTGAATAGACCTCGTCAGGGCCCTTGCCAGAGCAAGTTTCTGTTGAACCAGCAAGTTTAAAGACCGATAAAAAGAAGCATGCTTTGGATAACAAACCTTCTCGAGGCAAACTTATAAGAAGCCAGGATCTAGGTAGACGGCATGAAAGCTAAGAAGACGTCGCTGATCTTTATACTATTTCAATCAGTTTCGGTGTAAGACGAACACAATGTGCTTAACTTAAAGTAGTTAAATATTCGAAATAAAGTTTCACTTGAACAACAAACGATAAAAGAAAACTATAGTGTCCTGATTTAGAAATAGTTCAATATTTGAAACATAGTTTAGAATCAGTTGCGCTTGTACTCGGACTAAAAATCCCAGCCGTAAAACACGAAACATGTATAACATGCCCCCAATTCTTCCAGCCATTCAACAATGTTGCCGTCCTAGGGGGGTGGGGTGGTGGTTTGTATAACTTTCGCGGGAATTGCTGGTGTCTAGCTTTCTACCGTACCTCGTAACTAAGTTATTCTCTAGTAACTGGTTGGTGACGGAGTTAAATTTTGTAAGCCTTTTATCAAGTATAGCTATAGATGTAGAAACAGATATGTATTCGAACTGTTTTACTGTTCCCGCCCCTCTCACAAACTGCACTCAAACTTTGCTTGGTACTTAGTCCCTGCTGTCAAACCGCCACACATGATCAACGCTTTTCCCCCTCGCGCTGCTTCACAACTGAGGTAAAGCAGTATGGTAAAGCATTCTACAAGCACCCAAACTGTACAATGTAAACTCAGGACTTTTTCATACTTTAGTATTTATTTACTTTAAAGCAAACTAAAATTTTAAATGAACACATTTTTGTTTATTAAAATGTGTGTGGAAAGAACATGGTTAAATGTTTTGAGAAATATTGCTATATTCCTGAGAACACAGGTGATGATCTTGTAGAGAGAATCCTGAGAGCATACCCGAAAGCATTTAAGAGATCACTAAAAGATTGCAGTGGACGAATACCTAGACTGAGGTAAAAAAATATATTTTGTCTGAGTCAGTATAAATATTTTATAAAGAAAAGCGGAATAAATGTGGGATAAAACTGAGTTCTCCATTTTGAAAACGTACTATAAAAAATCAAGTTAAAATACCACTTGGTGAAATAAACGTTTTCGTGCTAGGAGCACATCTTCAGGATCTTCATCGTAGCACGAACACCTTGCTGTTTACACAACAAACGTGGAATGATAGCTGAGATAACTCAGGTTAGGAAAATATTAGGCCAGCGATGCACCTGAGGTCACGAAGTCGTCCTTTACTCAATCAAAAGCCAACAGCGAGTGTCTTTGACTAACGACTCGAACATTTTACAGTACAGTGGAGCCGCCAAGTGCAACGCTAACGCAAAAAGCACATCGTCATCTTAAAGAAAAATAGAAACTGATCTGCTGGAATAAAAATTAAAGTCATTCAATAAAGACGAACAGTGGAACCATAGCCAAAGAGAAAGAAACTGTACAGAGGTTTTATCTTGCTTTTAATCCTCTCCTTGTCGTTAGTTCTCTTCTAAATCAACTTCCATCACCAACCAATTTATCAAAATCATTACTTAACCATGACAGAGTTTAAAACCTCTAAATTTTTAGGTCGTGAATATACAAATAACAGATATTGGAGTTAAACAGTCTTTGATTATCACAGTTACAGTCAGTTAGGATAACGATTAAGCGCCAAATCGACGACCATATAACATTCAGTTTAATAGTCCCTTTTTTTCGATCCAGATAAAAAAATAAAAATGTAAAGTTTTTCCATATGATTCACCTAGAGCCTCCAGAAACAGCCACTTTATCAGTTTCCTTCGCAGCAACCCCCCCCCACCCCCCGTAAAGAAAATAAGTGAAACAAGCAGGTTGTTTTTGGAGGCTACACCGTGTGAAAACAGCGACGAGATAAAGCTCATGTGACCTGTTCAGGTAGCAAAATGTACTCACCAAAGGGGTTTACGGTCGTTTCGCCACCAATCATTGAATACATTTCGCCGCCAAATATAGCAATCGTGTGCAACCGTTCTTCAACAGAGGTTTGACTTTTAACATTTGCTTTTTAGGTGATCGTCCAGTTTGTTTGAAAGTTCAAGCATTATTCAAAATTGTTTTCCAAAGTCTCCAGCGTCAACGATCGAGCGTGGTTCGATTCACAGTCGGACACAAAAACAGTATAAAATCAGTGAAACTGACTCAAACCGCTGTTACTGATCAATCAATTTTTTAAACTCTTATTTACTGTATGTGGTAAATGCATTTATAGTTTTTGTTTCCTCCTGTCAAAGAAAAAAAAGCTCATCAACACTTTGCTACATTGCACTAAAACACAGTGTTTGTGTCCGTGACCCGATACCCGGCCTGAAGGCAATGTCTACGGTAAGGGTCTCTGTGAGTGGACCTGCGATCTACTGACTGCAGTTCAGTGTGGAGAATCGAACTGCAAAACTTTCGAAATATTAATTAAAACTTTTAAACGAAAATTGTAGTTTGAATTGAACTGAAATGCTTTGGAATTTACTTTTTATAAAAGAAATGACTTAGGTGCATGTATGATGGCGAAACGACTTCGATGCTTGGTGGCGAAACGACTGAAACCCACCAAAGGAAGGAAGTAAAAAAACATGCCAGCATTCAGTTAAGCAGTACGTTCTTTGTAGTGTTTCAAAGCATTCACCATCCAGTCGATCTCAAGTTTAACTGCTGAGCGTTGTGTTAACTGTTTCAAAAACTGATTTTAAGTTTGCAAAATATCGTGCTACAGTTTAAATATTTGTGTTAACACTGATAATCTGACCAAAAACGCTAAAAAAAGCAATTGTGAAATAATGTAAAACTCAGTCAGGAGACGATACTGGAGACAAAATTCGCAAGCAGTTAAATTGTCAGCCACTTGCGCAGTCGTCAACTGCGTCGTGTTAAAATATAATGAAACAAAACTTATATCGAACCGACCAACGCTATCTTTTTCATGTCATCAAAACAATTTTGGTTGTCCTTAACATTTTAAAAATCACAGTTACAGTTACTATACATGGCTGATTACATTGGCAAAATGCTAAGAATAAAGCTATGCAATATTTTAAAATCAAAGGACTCTAAAGGCCCTGTTACACTGTGCAATTTTCTCAGCAACTTCTCTCAGTCAGCTGATGCAATTCGTTGCGAAAAGTAGGGTGGAATTCTACTTCGTGCAAGGCTTCACGCGCAACAAAAAGTTGCGAGACAACCCATGTTACACTGTGCAGTTCTCTGGCAACTTGTCTCTAAATGCTATTGTGAGACAAGTTACTTAAAAAATTGCACAATGTAACAGGGCCTTAAGAATCTGGCAGCTTTTAATGGTAAAGTTTTAAAGGACAAAAGATCTTAAAGTGTATATATATCACTTGTGGGATTTTCTCATATTTAGAATCTACTTAACGTTCTGATATACATTGCTAAAAAAAATTTTTGATCTGGATTTTTCTTAGTGGCGCAATTAGCGTTCAAACAGGCGAAATTTTACTTCCGGTTTCAAAATGACCGCGCAAAAGGAAGAATGGGTCTAAGTTGGGCTGTGACGTCATTCGCCAGATTTTACATTTTGCCTTTTTATTTGCATTGACGTCATGTATGACGTCACAGATCGGCCGCAAAAAGCTTAGATAACTTTTTTATGAAGCATTAGAGTTCAAGGTTACCAAAATACTTGATCCCAAGCATCAGACCCAATAACAAAATTTCTACCACATCACCAAACTGTCAGGTTAATATGAGGAAAACTCCCATGATATGGAGCGATTATCTTTGATTGCCTGAAATTTGCGAGCTATACAAAGTTGACACGGGCATCAAAAGCCCCCCCCCCCCCGCCTCCTCCCAGGCGGAATAGGGTTAAGAAAAACTCATAATTAAAAACAAGGCCACTGAAAAAATTCAAGGTAGAAAACTTACTGAAACTTCTGCGTAACTCTTGCAGTTAAAGTCTTTCAGGCAACCGTCTTTCGCTAAGAGCGCAAGGCCACAAACTAGGGAGACGACAAAGTGTACTGTAAAATCTGACACTGTTTCAGTTAACAAACAACGAAGGTCGTTCGCCTTTGAATGCCGCCGTACAATACTTGAGTGTATGGTGGGAGTCGTTTTATTTTCCAACGCCTTGTTTTATGCTTGTCTTTTTCAATTTAAATCTCTCATAGAAATGGTAAATTGCCATGTGAAAGTGTCCAAAAATATGATTCATGTGTCGTGTAACCTAGCCTTTCATCTTGAATGAATAAAGAGGATACGCTCATGAAGCCAAAACTAAATTTAATTTAAAATTTAATTTTAAGTAGTCCTTAAAAGGACTCCTTGAGAAAAAATTTGGTCTGATTTTATCAGTAAATTTCAGCTCCATTCTTTAACTGATGCGGCTTGACAAAATTGCACAATACGGTGTGAAGGAAACAACTTACATTTATATTTTGAGTAAAGATATGGCAAATGATTTGCGACAAACTAGCCATCGAAGTTCGAGAGTGAGTTTTTAATGGATTGTTTCGGATGCAAAAATTTCTATGGCATCAGTTTGCCAAACTTCCTAAGAATAATGTGCAATTTGTATATGTTTGGATTTTTGAAAAACTTTCGTTTTCTGAAATCATTTGTTGTAATTATATTAGAGGTTTAACAGATTTTAAGGTTATCAATTCGATCTAAGGCAAAGGGAAACAAGGTTGAATGTTTTGCCCAATCTATGAAAGAGATAAAATGTGTTTTGATGAGTCAAGTTTTGCGTTGCGTTGGTCAGAAGTAATAAATAGAAGATCAAAAGAGAAAACATGTTCGTTTATTAAAGTTAAGTTTCAGTTTTGCAATATATATGGCTTCCAAAAAGAATGTTAATATCTTCATGTTCTGATTGACGGGCGAAAAGATTCCTGGCGGTCTTCATGCTGTGCACACATCCTGGTTAAGTACGTTGAATGGATGATTGACTTCCAGAAGAATTTTTGGGGCCACTTATTTTACAAACGGATAAACAAGTTTTCTTTTTTCATCTACCCATGTTCCTGAAGTCTATAATTCGATTTTTCCGTAGTACAGTGCTCGACACATAAATGTAGAGCGTGAAAAAACACAGGTTGTAAAGTTAAGCTATAAGCTTAAAGGTTTTCAAATTTCGGGCTACACATACAGCCATCATCCGAGATGATATAACGATGATTAAATCTGCAAGGCGAAGTAGATATATGGCAGGCCCATAAAGGACCAGTTCAAGTGAGTTCATTGATTTTGCGTCCTAATTTGTTTCCTTTTCTTACGGGGTTTTTTTTCATTGTGGGTCATCCATAGGTTCAGCTGATGTTCTTTCACTGCAGGCAATTGACGATTGTTCGAGTGCTTCACTCTATTTATCCTCAACTGAAATTTCTTATATTCCTGACCCTCCGAAGAGAAGTCGAGTTTAAATTTTGATGTTGTGGCAGGATACACCACGTTTAGGTAGTGACTAACTCAATTTAGCTTCAACTCATTCGGCTGCTGAAAAACCAGAACATTTGCCAAGAACATAAAGATGTACGTTTGCAGTTTTTAAAATCACATCCATCTAAATCTTTCGCGTGCTATGCAACTGCAGTTGCATAGTCCAGTGCCCTCAAACAAAAGCAACGATATATGTATATAATGATATATTTGGTGGTGCAAAATTTTTGCAATTAGCTGTATATATATAAAGCGGTAAAAAACGAAACTTGAAACGTTCAATTTTGTTCTTGCATTACAGAACTCTCCTTTTTTTCTTTTATCCACCAAAACAAGATTTGTCCAGTTTCCCTTTCCACCGGTTGAGCTCGTACTGCAATACCGTAAATGACCGAATTAGCGCCGTTGCCCGATTAAGCGCCCTGCCCGTCACAGTGCAACCTATGCTTAACTGCGAAATACTTCATTGTTTGTAAAACCAATTTATGCTCATTGAACAAAAGAAATACACTGGCCAATACATGCCGACACGCTAACAAATTTTTGCTGAAATATGCGTAATTATCTGCCAGCCTTCACAGGTCCACTTGCTGAAACCTAAATAGGCGTCTGAAGAGAGAGGGCCCGTACTGGGTGTTCTCGAGACAGTTCTATAATGCAAGAACAAAATTGAGCTTTCCAAGTTTCGTTTGTTACCGTTTTTCTACTTAGCTCCTTCCCTGTAGAGCACTGCTTAACACGAGGAAAAACTCCCACATATTGATATAAATTAATTCATCTTGTGTTTTATATGTATCTTACTATCTAACTGCTATCGTCTCTAACCCTTTTGTTCTACTGGCAAATGTACTTGAATTGGTTAGGTTACTGTTTCAGCCATGCCAGAAATGCCGTGACAATGAGCTTGAGCTGCTAATTAGCGCCGGAGCGTCATCTAAGACACGTTTAGTCATCGCATTCAGAAAAGGAATTATTTTGCTCAGAACAGTCAGCAGCAAAAAATGATCCTGTTTGCATGTTACAAAAAAGGGTTCTGCTCGATTGACCGGATCAAAGTTTTTTTTCTATGTATTAATATTCAAGAATCCGGCTGATCCAATGCACCTTAATTATTTCTCCTTTACCTTCAGTTTCCTATTGAGTCCACAGCTGTTGCATCCGCTCAGTTCATCAAATTTTGTGTTGTCTGTGCGAACAATCTGACACCATTGCGACAACTATAAGAGCATTTTCCGATTTTATCTCCTCGCTGAGAGAAAAAAAACCCGATTTGGTATTGCATATAAGGACCCATTTCCACAGGTTACAGTTTAATCCGTTTTCGAGAATTCAAAGTTGAGCAGTTATGAGGCCAACTAAGGTTGCTTCCTTTCTTCTCCTAGCCCTTGTTATATTCTGCGAGGCAATGAAAACACGACAAGCCCACCAAGAAAACAAAACACAGGGAGAACTTCTACGACAAAGAAACCCAAACGTTCCCGCGTTCATTCTACAAAAATATAAAAAATTTGCCTCCAAAGGTGTTCAGTTCAGGACCAGAAATGGAGTGAAGCCGTCGTTCATCCGCTTTTACCCTGGAAGCCAAGGTCAATTGTTTTAATTTACACTGTAATGCTAAATAAGTGTTCATGTGATAGTTTGGAAAGTAACTACTTTCACATTGCTGTAGTTTGGAGTTAAAAACACTTTAGCGCGAACGTAGACTTGTATTTTCTCTTTACGTTAAAACGTTTCGTAGGCTTCGCGTTAAAAAGCTACGGAAGAGCCAAACGCTCCTGACTTAAAAATCACCTTCTTCAAAACCCTGAGGGTGACTTTTAAGTCGAAGCTGTTTGTTTTCCCTTTTTATCTTTAGCTTACAGCGAACATATACATTATTTAATTACAAATGTAATTGGTTTTCAACAATAGGTGCTGATACAAGTGATAAACATATTTATCTTCCTTGCGATGAAATGGTTGATCGAACTCAAACGAATTAGGAAAATAGCATGTTAAGTACATGTACATGTAACTTTTATAAAAAGAGATGGCTTATGCAAAAAGATAATCCAGTTTCCTTCATAAGACTTACAACAATTTTAGAACAAATACTCATGATCGTATTTAGATTACCGTGATACCGAGACGGCTAACAACGGTTGGGTACCTTGGGCTTGGTACCTTCGCCGATCTTACGGCCACTGTGCATGGCGTCATGTTCAAAGGAGTTTAGAAAGGCAGAAGATACAACGTCCGGAGAAAGAGAGGGCTCTTATAAATCTTGGAAAAAAAGAGTATGTTAAGACTGAAATTAGATTGAAATTACTGATAGCTACGCTTCGACAATGAGTTATGTCATTTTAAGACTCAACAATACACAAATGTTTGGGAAGCTGCAACAGCGATTCATCCAGTAAACGTCTAAACGAAGGGATAACCAATAAGATTTGGACGCTTAGCACAAACCTGTAACAGTATTTTACATGTAGTGAGTTGGAGTGCTGTATAAATGTCCCAGAATCACGATAGCTTCTGAGCTATAGCCATAGAAAGCAAAAATAGACATGAAACTTCTTTATATGCTTATTATTGCTGAGCTTACAAACCTTTCTAGTTACCGCTTCACTTATGTGTTCATTTGCCGCTTATTACCATCTCAATCAGTCTCACGACCAGCTCCCATCTGGCCTTGTAGTACATGGTAGAGTAGCGTTAATTTGTACGGGAGGTCGTGCGTGGGTTCGATTCCCACCGGCTTGAGAGACTTTTCTTTCTCTGCGTGGGCCGATTTTTTTTCTAGAGTTACCGTTAAGAAGATACCATTTGGTGTTTATACAGCTTACCACATTTATAACCTCTACACCTACTTGTACACGTCGGAATAACAACAGAAATGGGAAAAGAAACTAATTTTTGAAATAGAAGTGGTTTATGTTAGAGTTTAACGCTATTTGACCGGGCTCTTTCGAGGCTGTCACAGACAGAGGAAGGAGCAGAAAGTGGCTCCCCTCGTCAGTAACATCTGTCATATTATGAGTATAACAGTGAAACTTAGGAAGAATATAACAAATATAGTCAATTTTTTTAAATATTTGTAACTTTCTTTTCTGCCTCCTCCGAAGGCGTTTCGAGCAGCTAAGGGCATCGCCATTAAATTTCTCTTCGACTCCAAATCCATCAACGCTCATTAACCGGCTTTAACCATGATCTAGCATGATCTGCTCCTTTTCGTTTTTCCATGCTCGAGACACTATAGAAATGACAATGGAGGAAGCTTGACTACATGTGTTCTACCATCAATAACCACCACTTGCTATATCCTTAGCCCGGGACAACTTCAGAATTGCATACTGAGCACACAAGAGTAATATATTATCTACCATCACTGACCATTACTTGCTACAACCGTTACTCAGTACACCTTCCGCTGCCATCATTAACTACCACTTGACATTTCCTTTTCATAAAAGACGTTCAGAAAAAAAAGCATACGGGGTAATTTGATGTAGTGGAATGGTTTCAATGTTTCTTTATGTTGATCTTAACATTAAATTTTCATTTGTTAGGAGCACACCAACACTGTCGATACACCTTTACTGTTGACCACGTGACCCCCTCTGAAGATCTCCTTCTGGCTCGTCTGTATCTGCTTAAGAAAACTCGCAAGCACATCTACAACTTGTCGGTTTACAATACCGCTGACCACAAAAAGGTCTTATCTCTTAACGTCACTGACAGAAAAAGACGTTGGCTTTCGTTTCCTTTAGAAAGTTCTTTCACAAAGCGTTATAGTGCCAAGCTCACGGGGAAAATCCGAATCGTCCTTGAGGTTCAATTTCAAGAAGGGTTAAAAGGGAGGAAGTTCTTCAAGAGTAAGGGGGCGTGGTTAGGGTTATTCACCAAGACCATAAAAAAGACTTCCCAAAAAGGCTTGATGCATCCAGATTTACTCTTGAAGTCATCGGCAGAAAGTTTCCTTGTACCTTCCAAGGAAATCAAGATCACAGAAAGCTCGGTCAGCAAAAATTGCAGCAAAAAGAAAGACATGATGGTAAGCGCCGGTGACCTGGGCTTGCCAGACGGGATCATAGAGCCCCGAGTGGTGAATCTGTACAGGTGCGAAAGTCACTGCACTCCGACTCGGAGGAAACAGCTGGCCGTGCTGTATGCAAAGGGTGGAGGTCAGTACATCATCTCCTGGGTTAAGAACATCATGGTAACGACAAGATGTGGTTGCCCGTGACAAACTTTGTGCTAAGCACATCTTACTCGATCTTCTAACCTACACCTCTTCCTCCCTTTAGCCCGTCTACACCTAATCTCATACCGCAAGCTTGAGCAAAGCTATTTAAAGAGCCAAACAAACAGCATAATAAAACAGTTGTAAAGAAAGACATAAAGAAAATGCGAAAGAGTACTTTAAAGGCTTATGTAATGAAAACAATTCCGACAAAGGTGCAAACCGCAAAGGACAATTTTTTCAGTAATCTTAGCAAATCAAAATTGATTAACTCGACGAGGTTTAAATAAACCGAATTTAAATGAGGTTTAGACGAAGGCAGTTTGTGCAAAAGGGATTGCTAATTGTTTTGACTTACAATAAAATTATACAGTCTTATCGTATCATATCTCTTGGTTGTGATTCTTCTTTTGTAGCGAAACCTTATGTTATCTTACTGAATCCTAAAAGTCACCAGACCTGATACAGTAAGCTAAAACATTAAAGGTGGGGGTCGCACTTATTGAAAACGACAAGATTACAGAAAAAACAACGTTTACTTCTTCTTGACTCGTGATCCCCCCTGTATCGCCATTTTGAAAGCTCTTGTCAAATACAAGTGGAGTGACTTGTATATTATTTGTAAATTTCTTTTCAAGCAATGGAGCTTTGCTAGTTTAAAAACAAAAATTAACTAAAAATCCGAAAGTACGTCATTAAAGCTTCCTGACGTGACACTTATTTAATATGCAGAGTGAATGGCGCAGTGGTAAATCTCTCTGCCTCCAGTCTTAGGTCCTCGGTTCGATCCCCAGCCTGGTCGAGGATTGAAATTTGGGTAACGTCTTTCCTGATAAAGAACACTTCGCTTTCCAGGTCACGTGATTTGTGGCCTGATCAACCTGTCCCAGATACGTGCTGGAATGAGCCTTCCCCTGCAACTTTGTACCCAGGCGTTTTTCTCTCCAAGGCTCTGTCCTTTTTCTTTCTTCAGGGAGAGGAACGAGCTTGCTTCCCCTGTACCCCTGTCATAGGTATCAAGACACGCCAGCAGAGAGAGGCCTGGACACAAAGTCAACACTGACGATCTCTAAACGTGGAACTGTGACCCCAATTAGCTCACAAGTTGGATGAATCCTCACTGAGCAGGGGCTGGGTGTATTGAATCCGGGACATTTGGCAATAGGCCGGGAGGATAACGCCGTGAAAGGGCTATGGTAACCTAATGGTTGAACTTAACGCTACAACTGACCATTCAAAGTGCAGATCGATTTTATGGTTAGTTTCCTGGTAAACGTGTTGTGACCTTCAAGCATGTGTGCTCTATGGACTTGTTTTGAACTGTAAATAAGATAAGACTTGTGTTTGACTGTTTTAATTCAAGTTTCGGTTGTTTAATTGTTAATAACCAAATAACTCTCAGGTCAAAGGATCAGTGCGGGGTTGTCATTGTCTGATGTGTTCAGAAGGAGGGAATGGTTGAGGAGATAGCTCAACACCATGGAAGCCCTAGTTTTCTGATCGATACAACGATTGTTACAGTACACGCCGCATAACTGAGATAAGGAATTTGAGTTGTCGTGTCAAGTTCTTGAAATAATGTTTACTCTGCAACGACCTTTCACAGCAATTCGATACGCATGTGCATAGCGTTGTGACAGCGAAAACGAACACAGCATTGTGACAGCGATGGTGCTGATAATAATGTTACAGCGCTGGGGCAACAGTGTACTGACAGTGCTAAGATAACGACGTTTTAAGTGCAAAGCGATGGAGACTGAAGGTGATGCGCACATCACTGTCACGGCGCTAATGTGAACATCGCTGTCAGTTCTCACTTCTACCACGCTAGTATACATAGTACTGTTACGTTGTACTATCATCGTTGTTTCAGCGTTTTCAGCTTACATTGCTGACATGCTAATAGTGCTGTCATCGCTGTCACAGTGCTATCTAGGTCACTGCTGTCACAGCACAGTTAAGTACACCGCTCTCACAATAACACCGCGGTCAAACGTTTGCGCATGCGTGAGTTTTGACAAGATGGCGGAGTTTCTTTGTGTGCTATGGAAATGTGAACTCAATTCTGCAATTTAACGACAGAGATTGTGTGCATCAAATTAAAAAAAGTAAGCCTGGATAATTTTATC
>JAOBRG010352309.1:0-10339 GCA_027574985.1 Umimayanthus nakama | reverse complement strand
GTTTAGTTGATAGTTGGCTGATCGTTTCGCTGATGGATGAGTTGATCGATTAGTTGAATGAAATCTAGATGGATTGGCTGATTCACTGATTTGTTAATTGGTTGATAGATAATTGATGTATGGATTGATTGATGGCATCGTCGTTTAGTTGATAGTTGGCTGATCGTTTCGCTGATGGATGAGTTGATCGATTAGTTGAATGAAATCTAGATGGATTGGTTGATTCACTGATTTGTTAATTGGTTGATAATTAAATTTATGTATGGATTGATCAATTAGTTGATTGACGAGTGAATTGATGGAAGTATGGATTGATCGCTTAGAAGACTGATGGATGCATGGTTTCATGGATTAGTTGTTGATTAGTCAATTGACTGGTTGATGGGTTGATCAGTTTGCTTATTGATTGGTTGGTGGATGGGTTAATTAATAAAATAGTTGGTTTATTGATTGATGGATGGATGTATGGGTTGATTGATGGATGGGTTGAACGATCAGTTGACTGATTAAGGATGATGAATGGTTTGATCGATTAAGTTGATTGATAGATGGATGTATTGATGTATTGACTAATCGATTACTTAGATAATTGTCTGATTGATCGCTTGGTGGATGGATTGATGCAAGGATTGATCGATTTAAAACTGGTGAAATTGCTAGTTTATTGATTGATTGAATAATGGATGAATAGATTTATATATAGATTGATCGTCTAGTTTACTGACCAACAGATGAATTGATTGACGTACTGATTGATCGGACAATTGATTGATGGATGCGTAGTTTCATGGATAAGTTGATAGATTGGTGAACGGATGGATTGATCGATTAGTTGGTTGATGAGTGTGTGGTTCCGTGGATAAAGTTGACTGATTAGTCGATTGATTGGTTGATGGATAAACTGACTGATTAGTTGATTGATTGGTGAATGGATAGATTGATTGATGGATGAATAGAATGATTGATTAGTTGATTGATGGATGGGTGGATTGATCGATTAGTTGAGGGGGTGGTTGACTGATGGACTGAGTAGTTAATTGATTGACTGATTGATAAATGGATTACTTGCTTAAAACTTTGTTAATTGGTTAACTATTTGATCAGTATTCATACAGGAGCTTCTAGTCCAGCAGTGCTGGTGCTCGGTTAAAAAATTAAAATGGCTACAAATGATAATTGTGTTAGACTAACTAATAAATAGGCAAAATATATTTGATCAAGAGGACAGGGAGGGAAACAGGGCGTTCGCCAGGGTATATCGATCCCACTAAAGTTATTTTAAGTCCATGAAATCTGTTTACCGAGACGTTCGCATATAACACGACCTCGATCTGAAGTTTTCAGTGAAAAACTAGATTTCAATGATAATGGTGGATTGGTTGTGGGGATACAAAAACACTTTTCGTGGCGATACAAGAGGTTCTGCTCGCAGGGTACGCAAAGAACAAACGAATCATAATTTGTTGTTTTGTTGCGTGACCACTCAAAGTTGACCATAGTTGGCCGTTTGTTGCAAAATTCATTTCTATAATCACACTCAAAAAATATAATTGTGTTCAAGGCATCATTTTACACCCAGCAACTGTATATTTATGCGGATTCAAGGACTAGTACTTATTCAACTTCAAGGAAATATAGTTGTTCACTTTCAAGAAAATATATTCAATCAAAGAACATATCTTTATTCACAAAAAAACATTCGTTCAAGAAATTATATTCTTTAAAGGAATGGTATTTATTTTAAGCAATTTTTTTTTCATTCAAGAAGTTATTTCCATTCAAGGAAAACATTCATTCAAAGAAAGTATATTCTTGGTTTGCACGTGACGTCACAGCCGCCATGTTGGTGTACAATGACAATAGAGCTGTGATTACATTCTTTTGTTGTGTCCACCAACATGGCCGCTGTACCCTTTGTCATTTGAATCCCTGGAGATTGAGTGCAAACCAAGAATTCTTTCAAGGAAATAAATCTATTCAAGGAAACTATATTCATTCAAGATCAAAGAAGTATGTTAGAACAAGGAAATTATATTCATTCAACAACGCTGCGTTCTCCAGACATAGCAGAAATATCTATTCGACAAGAATCTCCATCCATTTTAGAACAATTATAAGCTTTATAATTACTATCTCTAGAAAAAAGTTAAACTACAACTCTGTTCTTTTCAATTGAAGGATGAAGAAATTGCTGATGTCGAGGGTTCCGGATTATAATCACTGTCCGTGTCGCTTTTGCTACCATCGTGCGAAAAATACCACCTGAATCGCTGCCCGTTTCCGACACAATGTCTTCGCTAAAATCTGATATGCCCGCCAGCGAGCCGTTTATATCTGAACAAACTGTTGATCATACTTCAAACTTGTGAATTGTTTGTCAAGATATACCGCTTGCCTTTTTTTTAAAGTCACTTTCATCGACAAAACTTACTTGAACGATATCTGCCATTTACTTACTAACGACCTCAGATCGAGGAAAGCCGCTATGTGGGCGTCTCGGAAAACTCCCTTCCGTTCGAGAGCTAATCTTTAAATAACTTTAGTGGAATTGTTACATCCCAAAACGTGGGCTGGGAGAGTCTCTCTCTGTCCCTTCAATTTTCTCGTGGTTTGATTTTATAACTAATGGACAGGGTACGAAAATCTTGTGCTCCTACTACAACATCATAAACGTGCCAGGAACTGCGTCAATAGGAAACGTTAACTTTCTAATTTGTTTCACGGAATACGTGATTGTAACAAAACACACTCATTTTTTTAAAAAAATATTTGTATAATAAAAAATTGTGGAGAGACTGTGAAAAAATGGCCGACATTTTAAAACATTTTAAGAACAAACTTTAGGCTGAGACTAAAAAGAAATGTTAGCTTCAACAAATTTTAGAGATAGAACAGAGTTGAAAGAGCAAAGCGATTCCACATTTCTGTGTAATAAACAGGTAATTCTAAGATACACATCTATTAATTTCTTTCAAGTAAAACAAACTAATTGCCTTACAGGTCAAATTTTGGTAACTGTAGTTAGCTGAGAAACATTATTTCCATTCATTTTATTTGTTACATACAGATATATAAAAAAATATTAATGACAGCCATGGTATCGTTTTGCATAGATTTTATGTTTTATGGAGCAAAATCATTAAGTCATTGTTGGGAACAGTTTTTCAACGTATAGAAACCCAATATTAGAAGGTTCAGTGCAGAGAGATAAGGAAATTTTGAAGAACAATTGAAATCCCCCCAAAAAGTCCGAAAAATTGATATTACATTATGCAAAACAAAAAGTCAGAAAAAAGTGAGCATCGTTGAGTTGATAAACTTCAAAGAAATTAAAACTTACCGTTTTCGGGTTCAGGATCAGCACCTGTATCTTTGTTTAAGGCGTTGCGCTTTGTAAGGTCCAGGCCGTCCTTCTGTGCACTTGTGATTGCAGCCTTCTGGTCTGGATTCATTGAAGTCAGCTGTTCCAAACTCAAGGCCTGTTCAACGGATAGAAACCACGGTATTGTATTGTTAATTTGTCATTAATAGTCAGTAACCCTGCCGTTTGTGGGAAAAGTATGAAAGTTAGGCGTTACTTCCAATGTTTTCATTTCTCTCGGAAAACCTTGTTTTTCTCTCGAAAACTTACTTCCTGACTGGTTTCTAATATTTGTTCAAAGTAAGAGTAAAAAACACCCAAATAGTGGCTAAGAACAGCGCTGTTTTGTTTGTAATAGCTGTTGCCATAGCAAACACTAATTATTCATCCGATAAGTGTTGCCATGGAAGCTGATAAGCAGTTTATAGTCCAGTACCATATTTTACTACATGTTTCAGTTCTTTAGACCAACTGCTCACAAACCGTTACAAAAATTTATTCGACTATTTACAATAATTTTAATGCTATCAATAATGATACTGATACTAAAAAAAAATATTTATAACTTGCAATTTATTCCGACTAGATGGTAAAAAGACGAGGAAAGGACTGTGTCTCAGTTTACATAAAAAAAATCACGCCACATGCAAGGAAAGACAGCATCAAACTTAAGTTATACACGCCGTGTATTTCCGAACCAATAGTTACAGAGCAGAAACAGAACAGAACCTCAATCGTTACCCTCCAAAAAAAACTCAAGGATGAAAAGGTCACTCAGAAACATCACTATGAACGTGCGGTTCAACAAACGGATGAGCATATGTTATGTACGTATATACTTCAGAGCTATCACACCAATGAACATAATCTTTGCTTAGGATGCAACATCACAAATTTTAGTAAGGGAAGCTATATGTTATATAATAGTTAACGAAATCAATCGATACATCCAAACTTTCTCTACTCTTTTCCTCCTTCCAACAAACTAGCTCTGCAAAGTTTTACTTACATTAAGATTTTCTGGAGGTATTTCTGAAACTCCAGCATTTGTGATGTATTGGAGCTGTTCCTCGCTAAGATTTTTCAATTCATCTTTAGAAAATCCACCTGCAAAATTAGCACAGATTACTATTACTGAACTTTTGTTGCTGTTGAATGAGTGATCATTGTTGTTGCGCCAAAAATAATAAAACCTGAAAGACAATTTTTCTTGTTAAAAACAAATGTATTTTGGTTGATATTTTAACCATTAAACTGGCAGGGGGAGTTCAACGAATCCCCCCCCCCCCTCGATTTTTTTGGTCTTAAATTTTCGCCCCTTGACTAATTGCCAAACACTTTTGCATAACTGTTCCTCGATTACTACTTAAGTGACGTCATCATACTAATTGTCCAAAATCAGAGTTTGCTGTCAAACTTTCAATTTTTTGAATAAAAATGATTAAAAACCCCCAGTTATTCATATTTTTCTACTTATTTCGTAGTTTTAGCAAATAAAACGTTGTTTTCTGTCTATTTACAATAAAATTTCTTAATTTTAAGCAAAATCTCGAAAATCGAAAATCCTTGGATTTTTGTTTTTGTTACCATGGCAACAGCGGCTAATCAAGTGATGATTGTTACTATGCAAATTAATTAGTAGGTCATACACTAATTGCATGCCAAAGGGCAAGTGCACATTTTCAACCGTTTCAAAAATCTTGGGGGGTTCACTGAATCCCCCCTTGCCTGTATATGTGTGGCAAAATAGCCTGCCTGTTTAAGGGTTAAAGTAAACTCCGATTTAAGCAACAGCCGTTTTTTCCTCGCCTAAATTAAGACAAACTCTTGAGGTGTCAAAATTTTGGTAAAGTGGTACTTAACCGCGTCGCAGGCTCAAAGGTGAATGATAAAAACAGTATGAAGAAAAACGTCAAGCTTTTTAACCTAAGATTAAGTTTTAATCTTAAAGATAAATCTTCTGGAGAAACTCCAAATCTTATTTATCTTTGCCAACTTAAAGAACATCTTTCTGTACACCGTTCAACGTTTTCTTCTCCTTGGCAAAAACAAACTAGAAGGTTTTAACTGCATGAGATATAACTTTTTTCGTATAAATTAACTTTTAAAATGGAAAAGAAACTTCATAGCTCTAAGTTACTGACAAACCGTCTTGGAATTGGTATTCCTGACAACAAGTTCAAGCATACAGCTTTCTGAAAAAGACTAATCTAGTGCACTTACACATAACAACTGAACGCCGAAAAAAGAACACAAGTTTCTGTGTCGATAAGGGTTAACTTGGACAAACCCAGTCCTGGGACAAGCCAGGATTTTCCCTTTGGGATGGAGCAATTGATTGTTCTTATAGAGAAATATTTTTTTTCTAAGAAACAGACTGAGACGTACCAGTAAGTGTGGTATTGAGGTAGAACAGAAAGAGGGGCGGGCAGCAGCTGCTCCCCTTCTGGCTACGCCCTTTCAGTTTGTTTTTGTACTACACGATTTTACTGTAAATAAAGTCTGTACAAGTGAACAACGAGCAATATACGAGACAGATGACCCCATTCTAACCCACTTACTACCCTTTCTCGCACCATACACCGAATTCATAAAGCCTGGAGCGAGCATGGAGTCGAGGCTTGGTAGGCCAGGACAAAATGAATATCAAGTATTCTTTTGTCCTTGCCTACCAAGCCTCGACTCCATGCTCGCTCCAGGCTTTAAGAATTTAGTGTGTTGTTGACCCATAACAAACCCAATAACCTTTCTCTTTTTCTAATAATATAAGCTTCCATACTCTCATCTCCTCACAATACGTCCCACTCAATCAACCGCACCAACCATTTCCCCGAAGAAAGTAGTTGTATAACTTACCGACGACAGTCCCAACGTTAGCAATCTCTGAGATGCTCCACTTGCTCGCATCACTGCCGTAGAACTTGGAAGCCATCGCCTTCAACTGGTCAAGTTGTTCTTTAGACCAACCTCTGGTCTTTCCAAGTTCATCCACCACTTCACTGTTCAAAAAACGAATCAATTGTTTATATAATTAAGTAACAGCAGAATAGATTTCGACCAGATGAAAATTTATTACACGGAGTAGCACTTTCTGATTAAAATGTCAACCCGGGATGCTTGTCGAAAAATGTTGGAAAGATGCGTAGTAAAGGTTATCAGCTGACAAGTCAAAGGGATCAAACACCGTTGGTTACCAATCATAAATTAAGCATCGAATAAATCGTCTTTTGTTTAAATACAAGTACTTAAAGTTGAAGACTGTTTACACCTAAAAAGACGCAATTTTAAAACAGTGTCTACACGACACATTGAAAATACCACATTGCCAGTTTTAAACTCCTACAAAATACGACGAACATCCCCCGTCTAACATATATAAGGGGTGCTGGGGGGGTCAGAACAGCTATGGTGCTGGTTGACAGTAAGTTTAAACCATTTTACATGTACTAGGTTTTAAATTTGTTTTCCAAAGAGAGATTTACAGAACGTTTCGAAAAATGCAGCTTGTATGTGCTAGATCAAAACACTTTGCATTCACTGGCACAAACCTACAAAAGTACACGAGGAGAAAGTGCCCTTGCATACCGACATACTACTGAACAGCACGATCCATTCTTGCTTTGTATAACTTTATTACCAGTTTAAAACATTATTCCTATAAACTTGTGTTTTGTACGTACTGCATCACAGTTATCGCATATAAGAGACATATTGTATTAACAGTAAATTTAACTTACTCATAAATACTGTCAAGATTTTGGATTCAACAAAAGTACAAGGATACTGCAGATATTGAAACAAATCAGTTAAATTTTAGCCTTTGTTCCAGTGTTGTTTACAACAACTTGGAACAAAGGAAAGTATCAGCTAAGAAAATAGTTGGCCCGTTATCCAATCCAGAAAGATTTTGCCTCGTTTAATTTTGTTCCAAGCTTTTAATTATTCATTTGTGCTAGTTTTGATTACCGTATTTTCTCGTTTTAAGACGCCCACTGCGTTTATTAAGAACCCGGCCTTAACGACCCGGCGTTTTAACGAGGCTTGGCTTTTATTTATAGCATGATAATTTCTTCCATTTTTCAGTTGATTAATGAAAGTTATTGATAAAAAAATAGTGTAAACATAAAGTGTAGCCTTATACAGCATGTTACACTGACAAACATTGACAAATAAAACAAGACATAAACAAAAGCACACGCTATAACAATAAAAAGTTTTTATGCAATTTCTATGTTTAATATTAACAACTTTTAAAAGACGCCGCATTGTTATATTATAGAATTATAAAACTCGCTTGCTTGCTCTGTTCAGTGATAAAAACACGCGTGAGTTTTTTAGTTCACGAAGGAAGTGCTTAGAGAAAAACGAGCCGCAGGCGAGTTTTTCTCGCACTTCTTGAGTGAACTAAAAAATTCACAAGTGTTTCTATCACTGAACAGAGCAAGCAAGCGAGTTTTATATTTCTTTTATAAAATAAGCCAAACAAACATCTCAATATCAATTCAATATCCCGGCCAGTTTTTGTGATGACGTATGCAGACGCACTCTATTTGGATTTAGAACACGGCACCCCAGCCAATCAGAGCGCGCGTTGTATCTGCTTTATTTTATAATTATATATTTAACATACATGCGTCATATATTAGCAAATTTTGAGACTTTCTGGTATCAGTATGAGTTCGAATGAACGTCGGACCCCCAATAAACGCCAGGAACCCGAACAAATGCCCACGGTGTTTACACTGACTACAAACTCAGTCTTGTCGACCCGGTGTTTAAACGGGGTAGGCGTCTAACCAGGGCTACAAACCAAAAGCAAAACACAATAAACGAACGTCACGGATAGTCTTATGTCATCCCGAAAAACCAAAAACAGTTTTAAAAAACCTACTCAAAAGCTGCTATTTGTCCAATTTCTTCAGAGGTCATGGCCTTGGCAAAGTTGCCAAGACTTGTCAACTCGTATTTCCCAAAGTCTTTGGCTTCTTTGTTTTTTTTTGTTTTCACTTGTTGCCAGGCCTTCTTGAGCTGAAAGTTGCGGTAACAAAGAGATAAGTTTAAATTTTGACAGCTATAAAATTTATATATGTGACTTTAACTTTATTTGGTTTAATTATATAATACATCTATACTTTGTTTCAGTAAGCTTCCAGTGTCATTAACCGTTCCGAGGAGAAAAGTGAAGACTGCCATAGAGCTGAGTGAGTAAAATCTTAATAAATAAAATTATATTTTTATTGAACAAAAGCTTTTCAGGGTAAATAAAGTTAAGAGTTTCAATAATTGACTCTAAAAATACTATTTTTCAGTAAAAAGTTAAAACTACCGATGAATATAAAATGTCATAATTCCTTTAAATTTACACTAAAAATATGTTTCACTAGCTGATAAATGGTTGTTAAAATTTTTCTGTAAGCGTATCTTAGAAAGGCTTCTGGGGCCATAACCCAAAAGATGTTTGGGGAGGGGCCAGCTTTTTCTTCTACCTATGTGGCGCATAGGTTGCGTACAAAGGCTCTCCACTTCTCAATATTTCTTGATTTTTGAGGAGGGGGAGGGATGGAAAATGGTATTTGTGCTCCTTTTCAGCATCAGCAGATGTACATACATACAAGGATTTACTAGTGAGATACTTATAAGTTTCGCCAACACAAATACACATGAAAGGACGTGAAACAGAAGAAAACTTCAAAACGGACTGTGGGTGGAGAAAATCAAGCAATTGACGCTACAAATTAAGGGAAAATGACTTTTCTTCAAATTACTTGACCATCAACTCTGCAATCGTACCGTGGTGCGTTGGCCAGTAGAAACTCGTACAGGCTGTAATTGTTGACACGAACCATTACGAGCTCTCCTTACCTGTTCCTCCGTGTACGATTCTTTGCCAAGGGCTTCAATGCTCTCATCTTCGGAAAGGTCCATCATTCCCAGCTCATCTGCAGTAAAGCCAGGTGCCAGCTTGCCAAGATTTTGTAGCTGGTCAGCGGTATACAGCTTAACGTCCTGGTTCCAACACTACAACAGAAACAATACATTGTAAAACAAGCATTAGAAATTTAAACAAATTGGATTTTTAAAGGAAATTCAAATACGAACACAAAGCAGCGCAGAGGATTATCTTGATATTACTCTAACAGTTAACGGAAAACCTGATTATACAAAATTTTGCATCAGCAATCACAAACTCGCAATAGAAACTCTAGGATATAAACGTCCAAGTGTTCCCGGAGAACAAAGACTATGCGAATTTTGTAACCACAACGAAATTGAAAATGAATATCAAATGTTTTTTTTCCTGTAAAACTTATGCAGATTTAAGAGTAGCTTTTCTTAACAAAATACGTGCAATTCTTGACATTTGTCCTACGAACAAAGATGAGTTCACTGAAACTACTTTTAACACTTTAAATCGTTTAGCAATAATTTATACTTCAAGTTTTATTAATAAATGTTTCTTGTCGGAGACGAAAATCATTGCTCTTAGCCCAATATTCTACACTATATTGAGCAATTTTGAACTATCTGTTTGCTATAATTATTTCTTTTATATCTTT
The DNA here is from genome assembly GCA_027574985.1 of Umimayanthus nakama. NCBI lineage: Eukaryota > Metazoa > Cnidaria > Anthozoa > Zoantharia > Parazoanthidae > Umimayanthus > Umimayanthus nakama. The sequence goes on along the minus strand of JAOBRG010352309.1, from coordinate 421 downwards.
TTACATATATACAATATGCGAGAAAGCGTCCGTCGCCGAAAAAATCATTTACTATGATTCTATATATTGATCATATTTACTAATTGTACAATTTCTCTTTAGTCATTAGTTGATCAAATATGTAAATCAAAAATATTTTTTTATAATATTGTAAAGAAACAAAAATTGCTTTGGCAATATGTAATAATATATATCATGCCAATAAAGCTTGTTACTACTACTACTATTACTACTGTTACTAATTCTACTATTACTACTACTACTACTACTACTTATACTACTACTACTACTACTACTACTACTACTACTACTACTACTACTACTACTACTACTACTACTACTACAAACAAAATCTGAATGCAGGGCTATTACAACAACATCATTTTTGGGCAGGTTTAATGGCAATATTTCGAGTAGCCGT
>JAOBRG010352287.1:0-13324 GCA_027574985.1 Umimayanthus nakama | reverse complement strand
TGCAGAAACAGATTGGGGGAATTGACATATTGTAAGTTATTTTGAAACTATTTTAATATAGAAGTCACTATCTTTAATAGGCAAATCGAGATCTAATTTTGAACCTTTGTTCACATACTCTTATCTGGTTCTGAAACGGAACCAGGGTCAAAACAAGTTCAGTTTATTTTCAATCGAGTACGGACGCAAAATCTATCTCGCGTGGGCGATAGTATTATATTATAGTATTGGAGCTAAAAATAATAAATTTGAAAGCTGCGATGCAACGGATATGAACTGATCTTATGAACGACTTCTATTTAGCGTTTTGTTTGTCTAGGATAAGTTCAATCAGAACTATTCGTTTCTGAAAAGACACCTGTTTGTCCGGCTCAGTTTCAAAGAAAGAGGTGTGCGTATGTTTTGCTGAAGCACTTATTGCATAATTCTAATTATGTAATTCTGAAACGCCGAAATTTTAAGTATAGATTTAGAACTGTGAACTATAAATGCTCAAACTGTGCCCAAAATTGAAGGTCAAATTTATTAATTTGTTAAGTTCACTTCCTTGTCAACACAACTGATAGCAAAAACGACATGCACGACTCAGTGAAGAGTACAGATACTGACAAAACTGTAATTAGGACGTTCATGTTATTCGTTTTTTTGCTATGCATTATAAATGTGAAAATATATATAACAGTTTCGTTGTTCATACTAATAGCTAATTTATAAGACGCATTTCCAGCATGTTTCAGTGAAGCTCTGCATGTACAGATAATATATGGTCATATCTTGTATAGCTATACCCTAAGGTTTCAAACACTTGGCAAAAAGCCATGTTTTTAAACTTTTCTTGAGAGTGACAGTCGAGGAGGGGTTGTATAGCCTGTCGCAGAGACGGCGGTTCAAAAGTTCAGCAGCCGAGAGAACACCCTTTAATCGTAAGTTCCGAAATGAAAAGCAGCTTTTATTAGGTGGACGAATTTAAGATTTCGTTTCTCTGCTATTTATAGAAACATAACAAAATTAAGAATCATTTAGGCTGGATAAGTAAATATTAAGAGCAGTGACAGTTCATCTTGGCCAATGTCGGTTCAGTCTGGCCTTTCGGGTTCTTTTCAAAGGAAAATACTTGAAAATATGCAGTTTTTCATTTACGATGAGACTGTCTCGAGATTGTCCTCCACAAGTGATCAGACACTTGAAGGGCCCTTGAACTGCGCACTATTTCTGCACATGGACCCCATGACACTCCCACAAATCATGACTGTTGTTTGACTCAGTTTTACACTATTAGTCTTCGTGGAAGTTCTTTCGCTATAAATGCAATCAAGTTTCTTAAAAAAGGACTGCAACAATTAAATTACTAAGCGCTTGGGTGAGTCGATGCTATTCCCAGAGTGACTTTCTACAGGTGAATTGAGATTTGCAATCCTTTAACAGCTCGACGAGTATAGCTTTATCTTTCTTTGTCATGTCTATAAAATTTCTTTAGTTATATCGCGACAGATGCCTCTGTAGAGTCAAGGCAGAATACGTATTACTGTTGTTGTTGCTGATAATTCAGTGTTGTCTTGCGGTTTTTATCACTCCTTTGCCACGAGAAACTGAATTGACTATACATGCTTGTGACATCCCAACTTCCATCTACGTTTCTCCTATCCGTTCAAAACTTGTCAAAAGTATCACCTATCAAGAATGCTATCCTACAATTAATAACAGCTTTTTTAACCCTTTTAATTAACGTATGGAACAATCCACCCGAACCAATCAAGATCTGCCAAATCCCTCATTAAAAGCTCTCGCGAACACTCTACGAGCTAACTTTTTTGTTGTCATTCTTTATACCTTGCGTACCAACTGTGGCCATGCCACAACCACCGTCTGTCCTTTGTTGTTTTTAGCTTTTGAGTTTTGCTCAATTTTATAGCCTGATTTTGTTTCTTATTATACTGATATGTTTTCAGGAAGTTTACCTTGAAGGGCCCTAGGCCTGTTGTAGTCTGGCCTCACTGTAAAACTATAAGTCATTTAATATATACATTGTTTTGTCGTGTACGCCATTTTTTATGAGAACAATTTTATTCACAAGAACAACGATGCTCAAATTTGGCCAAAAATAATTAAATTAAGAATAACCAGTAAGGACAATCCGAGCTGGGATTTGGAGTGATAAATGCAAAGTTTACTTTTTTAATAGAACTCTACTATTTTCCTCAAACTCGACTGTATATCAAGCATTGAAATAAACGAAGTGTTGAGGTCGATCGAGTTTCCATTGCGATTTATTGGGCTTGATGATCACAAGGAAGGTAATTTGGAGTATTTTAGGAGTTATTTCTTATCATGTTGTTCTTATGAGTACTTTTAAAAACATGAACAGCTTAAGAAAAATCGAGGATGAAATTTCTTTAAAAGTCAAGAACACTGAAGTTCGGCCAAAACTTACTGCCATACTGGTTCCTATTAAAAAGCGTGTACTGTGGAAGCCGAATATAAAAGAAAAATGCTTTCACTTGAAAGCGGCCTGGCTGCACAACCGCTTGTGCCATTTTTCACTTTTGGGTGCTAAACACAAAGTTTTCCAAAAGCTCTGGTTTCAAAAACTGAGTCGTATAAGCACTGCAGTTTTAGGCCGGTTTTGTTATAAAGGGAATGTTTGATTGACCGTAATCTGGAAAAAAAGTAATTTTAAAATGTCAATATATCACTCGTCGGACTAACTTAAAATTGATCCGTGTAGGCAATCTACCAGCCGAATCTGCTAATTCATACTTTAACTAAAGAGGTGGTAGGTTTTTAACTCGTTGTGCCGATTGGTTTGCGGCCAAGTCTGACTTCTTTACTGTGAGTACTAGTTTTTTAAAACTACTAACCGTCAAGAAGCCATACAAAAATAGCACATCATCATGCGACCACATATATACACGTATGCATGCAGTCAATTCTTCTACCCCTTTTGCCGTTCGTCTTGTAGCGAAACAGTTGAATACCGAATGGGCACATTCACTATCGCCCTACCTAACTCCTAAGAATTATTCGGAGTTTGTACATCATATACCTGTATATACGCTTGAGTTGAAACCCGAGCAATGACGCTCGACTGATTGCTAAAAATATACGAGCAAATTAAGAACAACCCAATGTGGGGTTTTTAAAATGAAATTACCCCTTCGACCCGCATGTTTTTAAAGATAACAAAATCTTATCCGTACCGAGGTAAGCAGCGAAAATGCACACTTTAAGTCAGTATATAACTGTTGAGATGCTTCGATTTTTCTGTTGTGATTAAGCTATGATATTTTTATGATTTTTTCAAATGATATATACTGAATTTCTGTTTCCGATCCTTAGCTTTTGGGAAAGACGTGTCGCGTAGTTGTATTGCTACGGTATATATGTATTGATAGAAACGAAAAACAACTTTTAACACAACAAATGAGGCTGAAATTACCCATTACTGCACCAACAAGCATTTGATTCGTATGAAATATAAATATAAAATTTATACAGTTTTCCTAAAGATTTCGTTGTTTCCTTTTTTCACTAAAAAGGTGTTTAGAAATCTTCCCAAATGAGTTCATGTGATTTTCTACGAGTTCCTATGATATCCGAACGAACTAGGTAGATGTATATGAAGTTTGAAAAGGAATATTTTTGCCAGCTGAAACTTGATTTCTTTTATATACTTTATCCTCAGAATCGTTCTTCTGGTCATTATTTTTAAAGAAATAGCAACCATCACTCAAGTTTTCGCAGTTGTGGTTTTCTGATTCTAGCCAGCAATAGCTCTGAAAGTACGTGCAATTTGCGATATATATGAAAAAGTCTAATTTTTTGGGTGAGGCGGATAGCTCTTTAATAGTATGAGGATTTTAGCTTCGAATGTTCTGAAAACGTTACGTTCCTGAGCACATAAATTGTTAGTCTCGGGAGCGCAGTTGTCAGTTGTTTGCAATTCACACAAACCAAGCAGCAGCATAAATACACTTCATTGATATGCCGCTACTATGGTCGGCAAGAGAGCAACGTAAGAATAAATGTAATCGAGAAACACAGTATTTCCATGATTTTATTCGGCAGTATGATTCAAAATTAAGTTCTTTGTTCAGCCTCGGGGCATGTTAGTTAAAATGTTGTTAAAATTGGGGCGTTTTTCAGCGTCATGTTCTTAAAAACTCTTTCTTATTAAAAAGAGTGTATCAGATCACACTCGCAAGAACTGCACGGCACCAAAACACTCGGGAAGAAGCAGTGAAACTGAAGAAGGGTTGGCATGCTTATTAAGTACCACAATGACTTTGCAGTTTCTTGCGTCCTTTCATTGGTGAGATGAGCAGAAACACAAGCGGGAATATTTATATATCAACGGCAGCACAAAGGCGTCATTCGTGCGAGCCATGTTCTGTTTCGTTGCACACTTGATGTTTTAAATATACCTCGTGCTTTTCAGACTTTTAATTAATTATTTCACGTAAAGACCAAGGCCCAATGCTCAGTAAAAGTTAACTGAAGCCTTAAACTGGACTGTAAATGTTCATCTATTAAATATAAATTGTACTGAATAGTTTTTTTAATTTAAACTGTCCGACAGTACTAAAAGAAACATTCGTAAACTGCAACGTTTTAACCATATCCGTACACCGAATATTGTGTCTCTAGCTGCGTCTTATCGGTTACATATATATATATATATCGACATATATTATTGGTTATCGACGTATATTATTGGTTATCGACGTATATTATCGGTTATCGACGTATATCATTACTGGGAGCTTTTGCGGCATTTATTTGACGTAGTCTGAATGGTAACCATCGAAATTTCTCCTCCCGATCCCATGATGGTCAAGTGCGGAACTATATTCGCAATTTTTCCCGACTGAGTTTTATTTCCGGTTTAAAATTTTTCATTTTCGAGCCTTGTAAAACTTCCAGATATTCCAGTACTAAAGAGGATGAAGACAGAATTTTACCTTATTGGTGGAGTAAATTTAAAATATTTTAAGAAGAAAGTAGTCTTCGGTTCTCATCCTTGACATTCGACAACCGCCATTCGCCGAAACTGGGCTTTGGCCGACAAACAGGAAGTGATTGAATGACGTCAGCAGGTCATTTTGGCGTTATCACTTGCATAGTTGGGAGAATTTCGATTGGAGTGGGTGTACTGTAGTTTCGCACCTTCTAGTTAATTTCGCGAATAAAAACAACTTTTGCCATCCTTTTGGTGTTTTGACAACTTGATTTGTTTAGATAACTCGTAATTCCATATTTAGCTGAACAGAAACTGACAATTGAACTTTATATAAACATCAGTGAATAAGTTTTTAGAAATTCCGCATGTGAGAAAAAATCAAGCTGTCCTGAGTACACAATTTTCTACGGAAATTTTTGTCGAGATAGCAAAAAAATTAAATTACTCTCAAATTTACGACCATCTTGTAAACATGAAACCACAACACATAAATATCAGCTGCAAGTATCACCTGTGGTTTTGAAATATAAAAGATTTTTTAAAACAAAAACACAACCGCAGAAACAGCTGGCTTAGGAACCGATGAGTAGCGTGTTTCTCCTTACCTGTCATGACATCATGCTGACATCATAAACTTCCCCATGCAAATTCAGATCTGTTGCTCAAAGAAGGTTTATGTTTCTAGAAATAGCACAAACATATATTGTGAGCGCATCTGTTTGGGAAGGCCTTCGATCACTGGTGGGTAAAAATAGCTCTTTGCATTTTATTTCCGTCCACTATGGAGTATAAACAGCCAAGAATTACTCGTAGGATTTGCTCTGAATCAACTAATTTCTTCATGTTATGATTTCTGAGCCATCAAAGGCGCCGGGCAACATTGCTGTTGCTGAAATTCACCATGTTTTTCCGCAATCCCCTCCTTGTACACTGCAGTAGTTTATTCCAGCCGTTCTACCTTAAAACTTCCGTCTCAAACTTGGTGTAGAAGTTCCTCCATTCCCGTTAAACATATGTCGATCTCATTTGAATATTTCTGGCTAGTTTCGAACCGTAATACGTTCGATTCGTACCATTTCCTCTGCAACTTCGGAATCGACGGCAGAAGTATTTTGGTCCCTGTTTGAGTTCGCATACATGGTTTTACCCTGTAGAAGTATTCCCTCAAATAGCATCATCATTCAAACCGGTGCCCTGCGATGTAATTGGTGATACTGCAGTAGTGTTAGAAGTGAGATTTTACGCTGTCACATTAATACGCTGAATGTTTTGTGTTGGATCTTGTCGACTGTGGGCCACTTGATCTTGCAGTATAGGTTAGATCCACCTCCACTCTCCAGCATCTTTCCCTAAAGTTCCTCTTTCCCAAATCGTCGGGTTTCCAGGTTAACTTTTGTTTCTTGCTTAAGTAACAGTAGATATATGGTTAGGTACCTTTAAATCAACTTGTAAGACGAATGAGGACATGTAACTTCAGTTGTTCTTCCAACGTTTGTGTCTAAACCAGTCGACTCGAAGATTTTGCAACTGCTTGTAAAATATTCAGTTGTCTAGCCGTCTTGTAAATTTGCTCGCGTGAAACTCGTATTGTTCACAATGTTTAAATCATTAAATATTCGTCACTACCAATTTTGCCCCTTCAGGGAATAAAGTTGTTGTTGAATAATTATTTTGGCGAACTGTCTGTAAAACGAAATGAGAATCGTTCAGTGTGATAGCATCGGATTTCTAGCACCACAATTCCACGCTCTGCCAAATGCCAGAAACTGCACATTCCGAGAGGTAGTCATTTCACAGTGGCAATTTGTCATTATTCTCTCAGAAATTTCTGTTAACTTTGGTTTAGATTTGCAGTCTTTGTGGAATTGAGAATTAAACTGGTACTGCTCAATATATGATAGCTTTCACTTTGAGTACACCATTCTCGAGCAAGGGACTTCGAACCGCCAAATGTCTGTTTTGTGAGATCATTTGCTGCCAGCGAATCATGGAAGATCCATTGCTTCCGAGATTTATTGACATCATACCACGCAATTTTCCACTCTTTATGATAAGAAAAGTTATGTTTTTCAACTAAGGTCACTGGAAAAATAAATTTTGTAACGATAGACAAGAGTTTTAGGTCAAACTTGTCGGGAAAATCGAAGTAGATTTAGGTGAGAAACTCCGAGACTCCTGTGCTTTCGAAATGTAGTGTCGGCATCGATTCGTCTCCATGTCCGACAATCTTTGACGAACACTTGCCAGCATTTTAAAGTTCATTTAATAAACTCACGAAGTGTTTGTTTTTCTTCGCTTGCAGATTATTCGCCTGGTGAATAGAGAAAAGGAAGTTTCCGCGATTAACCCTCCTGCTAAAGTTGAAGTGAAGAAACATACCCGAGTTTAGATCTTTAAAGAAATCGACATGGGACGAAAAAAGATTCAGATTTCGAAAATCGGAGACGAGAGAAATCGTCAGGTGAGATCGAGTTGCTAGTTTGCGGAGTTTTCCTTGTGGCCTGCTTTTATTTACAAGCAAGGTCTATAAGAATAGACCTGTTTAGGGCGCAAGGTCTATCTGGATAAGAATAACTATCTTTTTTAGTCGCGAGGGCGTCTATCGAGTTTCTAAATTTTGCTCTCCGAAGATCAAAATAGCTAAGCGGTTTGGGCTAGAATTTCATTAGAGTCGGGGTATTTTTAGCTATGGGTCAGGCAGGGTTGCTCCTTTAACAACAGCAGTAACTACAACAAAATGTGCTTAATCTAAAAGCAGCTGAATAAGATCGAGAGAAACACATTTCAATTAGTAATCTTTTCTCTTAGCACTTTGGGGGCGTTTTGCGTGGAGTGGTCGTGTGTCATATTATACAGTTGTGAGATTGTTTTTAAAGGCTGTGTCGTCTGATCTTCAACAATTGTATTTGCAAAGTACCTCTCCACACTCCGCGGCTTTAAATAAATATATCTGTTTTTAACTGATAATTTTTTGTTTGCCGAAGTAATAAAGTTTGACAAAAGCTCTTTTCTGACGAGACTTGGTGAGAAACCATTTCCATGTTTCTTGTTTACGTCGTGCGTGAAACTGACAAGTGATTGTTCGAGAAGATTTCATAATCGGTCTCGAAAGACTGTTGCAGGAATTCAAATTATTTGCTACCGATAAACGCTCTCGAACTCTTCAATTTGACTTTCATAAATGTTTGGATAAATCACCACGATATGTACAATAAGTACATTAACAACTACAGTCGCAGAGAATCTTACATGTTTGAATATTATGTGTGTTTGCAAAACTGCTTTTGATCAGTTTCTTGGCTGCTAAATGTCACGCGAACCCGTCAGTCTGGTTTAAAACTAATTGCTTTAATAGGTTTGTATTTAAGATTGAATGAAGCTCGACTGAAAACAGGTTATTATTTTTCACAAATTGTACATATATATGTACCACTTTACTTAGGAAAAAGGATTGATCTATTGAACAGAGCAATATTGACAAGTTGTCAATGTTAATGCATTTATGCTTGTACTATATAACTGGATCACTGAATATTTGCTAAAGTAAGAAGATAAAATATAATTGTCTTTAATAACACTAATGTTTTAAGAAATAAAATCACTTTTTTGTCTTGTTGTGTTCATCTGATAATACTCCAAAAATATATCAAGATTGAAGCGCATCATTCTCCTACTGTGTGTTAGTAAAACTGGAAACAAAGAGTGTTGTGAGGTTCATAATAAAACTGAGTTGTTTGAACTTTTACATGGAGACTAATTCTGCTAGTCACAAACATTAAATTTTATTTATTATGGTTGTGTTGTGGTTGCTTAAATAAATGATAACATGTTAATTGAAGAATGTTATTATTATATACATGTTACTTTGTTAGGACCAAGAGATTTATGTAAAAAAGAAATGAAATTATCAAATATCTGCTTCTCTTGTGCATGAGCATAAGTCTTGTTCATTGTGCAACAGTGTATTTATTATGGATTTCACTAATATTGAATCTTTTTAAATTCTGCACTTTAAAACTAAGGTTATCTAGAATATTGTTTTACATATATTTTTGTGAGTAACAGAAACAACTATTTTTGAGCCTTGATACATGCTGTGAAATAATGACAGCTTTGGCTGTAAATCCAAGTTTGCACATAACAAACAGAATATATGCAATTAAATCATATCAATTTGTTTTCTACCAACAGTAGTTTTCCAAATATTTTTATTCTAATAGCACAACAAAGATCACACTAGATAAAAAGTGATCAAGATTTTGTAAAATCACATGTTTTGAAATCTGTGCAAATACACAACTACATGTGTTGTCCTGATGGTTATGTGGTATGTTTAAAATCGTTTCTCTTGAAGTAAATGCTTGTCACAGTTTTAAAATAATAGAACCCTTTGTTTTTTATCATGTTAAAAGTGATAAATCTTAGAGTAAAATTTTGTTTCATTACCTATGAGAGCAAACAATGTATGTTCTCACAGTGTGCCCAAGGGGTGCATTGCTCTATAAAACCAACTGTCGGAAGCTGATCTACTTGAATTTATTAAGCTTGCTCTAGTTTAAGAGATATTTTGTTTTCAAACCTAGGCTATTACACAGTTTGATATTTTAAGTACTCTTCCAATGCATTGATACATTTTAAAACAGTTTATTATGTATCTTCAAACAATTTTTTCAAAGAACATTTAAAAAATGCTGCTGCAAGTTTTGTAAAAAGTTTATTGTTGTCACACTTACTAACTATTTTACAAGCAAGCCAATGGCTTAAATTCAAGATAAGATAAGAACTTCATGAATATTCATCAGTATAAATTTCAATTTCTTAGAACTCATTGACATGTAAATATTCCTGACAATGATTGATGTAAGCTTGGTGTTGCCTACAGCATGAAATTACAGAGGTCTATTCTTTTGCATTTTAAAGTTTCATGCTAGGAATTGGACACCAGCTTGTCATTATATTTTCCAGTTGACTGGGTATACCTGTTGGCTGTGGGAGCATGTTGAGAACAGCACACCTTTGTGTCAAACCCTTGATCACTATCGCTGAATAATTACATATTGTGTAATAATCATACTGATATAATGACAAAACATTTCTATGTTACAAACCACACAGTTTAAATCCTAAAACCTTCATCATTGTCCGATGTGTTGCATACCAGACTTTTCTCTTGTTTAATTCATTTGTTTGTCTTAGCGCTGATCAATTAAAGTATCGTTGATGCATTTCTTTTTTATTCATCAAATGTAATTAGTTCAGCACAGAATGATATCTTTTATCTGAAGAGCCAAAGCCAGAGGCTAAAATGGCATAAGGTTGTCAGAGGATGATAAAAGGTGCTTTTATTACAGAATTGTTCAAAGAATGCAGTAGACGATGGAATGAATAACATTCTGGTGGTGTATTTAACCTAACTATCACAAGCAACAAGACAGTGAATACAAAGCACAGAGTAATGCTAACTATTATTTATCACCGAGTTACATAATGTCTTGTAGCTTGTTGCATGATTGAAGTGACCTTTGAAATGAAAATAATTGGTGGGTCATCCATGCTAAGTCAATCAAAATCAAGAATCTCCCATTCCCTTTGTTCCCCGATTTTCTTCATTTGCCTCAAAATTAAATGTGGCTTTTCCGTTATGTTTTGTTCTTTTTCATGAATGGGTTTTGAGACATAATTGGCTATTTTTGGGGGCAGTTCAGGTTAAAATTTACTTGAAACTGGTGGCTATGAAACTTATCACCAGTTTTGGGTCTGGATTGATATCTCCCAGACAAATAAACCCAATGTCCTAGATTTCATTGTAGTGCAAGGCTAGTATGCAAAATAACAATCTTTAATGTGAGTTATTAGTTAGATATCATTTATTCACTAAACTATTTTCTGGACATTAATTTCAGGTTACATTTACCAAGAGAAAGTTTGGTCTTATGAAGAAAGCCTATGAGTTGAGCATCTTATGCGACTGTGAAATAGCACTGATCATTTTCAATTCGGCCAACAAACTGTTCCAGTATGCAAGTACTGATATGGACAAGATACTGCTGAAATATACAGAGTACAACGAACCTCATGAGAGCCGCACAAATACTGACATTGTTGATGTAAGTATCACAGGAAATGATTGTTTTATCATTTCATTTCGCCATTTAAATGTAAGTGGGTTTAGAGGTGCTTGATTTTTTATTAGCTGGTGAGAAACATATTGATAGTATATATATCTACCTTACAATCAAGTTAGCCCATAAGCTAAAACCCTAACCTTCTTCCGTTGATTTTCATGATTAAATAAAGTTGCATATACCAGCATGTTCATGACCATAGACTAAAAGGAAAACATTTTCTTGGCAAACTTGTTTTTGAAATAGACCTATCTTTTATTATTTTAGTCAAGTGTTTCTCAAATATATTATTAATACTTTTTATGTCAAAAATAATCAATCTTTTGGTTAGCGTGGAAAAAAATTTAAAAAAAATTAAACTAAGATTGAAAGTACATGCCTGTATGAATATAGTAACTTTGTGTGTAGTCAAAGTTGTTTACTAACAAGGCGTACAGGGAATATTTAACAATTAAGTAATAAATAATATATTTTATGCCCTTCAAATCTTTTGTTCTAGTCAATGCACCAGCAATCATGAAAATAATTTAATGAAATAAATAAAAATGTTTTCAACTGAAACATTTCCTGTTTTGAAAAAATAATGTTGTCCTCAAAGATTAATTAGACTAATGTGTTCATCTAACAATTGATTTATAGTAGTTTTGAACTCTTGAACCTATTTCTGTCTTGCTAGCCTCGAGCCCCTGATGATTTTTGAATGAACAGAATTTTTGAATATTAAGGAAAACTTAAGGTGAAAGTGTTCATTCAAGTATTGGATTGAAAAAGTATTGCAGGTTTTCAAAGTCAATGGAATATTGTCATTGAGGAACTATTTCAAGGGATTTTTATACCAGCTTGAAAAATCATTTCTTAGAATGAATATAAAGTAAATAATGTGATTCAGTGTCAGTGTTTTCTTGTTTTCTTAAATATTTAAAAACAAAGTAAATGTTGTCATTGAAATTGAAGAATTTTAATAAAAAACACATTTTGGATATAGCTGAAATGAATTTAATTTAAACTTGTATTCTTTTCATTTAAAGTGTTTTCTCCAGAGATTTTAAAAGACAAGTGTAGTTATTATTTTGTGTGAAGTTCATAATTTGCAAGAAATATTAGTGATAATATATATATAGAACCATATTCTGATATTTCCATTACATTAAGTCCAAGTACTGGGCTTTTAAGATACAAAGTTAACGTAAACACAATTGAAACACTTTCTAATTTAAATGCTTGGTGGATGTGAAGATGTAAAATGTTTATCCAAATCAATTGTTATCAATATTCCTCTTAAATTTTAAAAAGTCAGGAAAATATTGAAATTGAGTTTTTAGCAATAAAACGCAAACTAATTGTTAGTAATGGTGTTGTTTCAAGAATGAGATGTTTGAAATGACATGTCACTAAACCTTGTTTTGCTGCAGGCAATCTCAAGAAAAGAAAACAAACAGTTGGGATCCCCAGATGATGGGGAAAAGGTCAGTTCTATTGACATTTCAAATGATATTGCATGATTATATACTCTCAAGCTAAAATTAACAGGGGGTGGCATACTTAAACATTCTGTCACTAAACTTGTTGTTTTTCCACAGTTTGTTCTTACTCCAAGAACAGAGGCAAAATACAACAAAATCAATGAAGAATTTGACCAGATGATGAAAAGAAATTTAATCCAGGTAAACTCAAGATGAAGTACAATTAAGTTTTTTTCCTAAAGGTTTTTAAAGAGGTGAAAAGTTACACGAAAGCATCAAATTTGGGTAGGTAGGGTAGTTGGTAAATACATGTAGGTGTGCCGGGTTCGTGGGTGTGTGGGCTGGGTTGGTGACTGGGAAAGTGGGTGGGTGGGTACATTTACATGTAGGTGCGGGTTTGGTTTGCGAATGGGTGGTTATATGTAGGTGGGTGTGTGGGTTGGGTGGGTGTGTGGGCTGGGTTAGTGATTGGGTGAGTGTATGGGAGATGGGTAGGGACTGGGTAGGTGGGTGGTTGGGTGTGTGGGTGTGTGGGCTGGCTTGGTGATTGGGTGGGTAAGTGGGATGGATAGGGACTGGGTGGGTGTGTGGGCTGGGTTAGTGATTGGGTGGGTGTGTGGGGGCTGGGTAGGGACTGGATGGGTGGGTGGTTGGGTGGGTGGGTGTGTGGGCTGGCTTGGTGATTGGGTGGGTAAGTGGGATGGTTCAGTGTCATCACATTCCTTTTACTGTGCATATATTACAAATGGCCTCGAGCTGTTGCTAGAAATGGTACCGAT
>JAOBRG010352276.1:0-13326 GCA_027574985.1 Umimayanthus nakama | reverse complement strand
AAAGACAAAAGATGCTTCAAAGTTTGGAGTCAAGCTATTCAAAGGTAGGTTGGTAAATTAAGCAAAATTTTCCTTTCACGAAAACATTGATTTTAAAAAAAGGAAAGTTTGTTTACATTTTTCGCCACATAGCCGCAAAGAGTCGCCTCAAAGCATATTTAGGCGCGTACTTTTAAATGAAAACATAATATTTCTAAAAAGTTTGCTATTTTTATTTTGTTTTCTCGAAATATTCACCAATGCAATTTTACTAAAACAATTAGTCACCTCAGGCTCTGTGAACATCGCGATAAGCACCTCGACTTCGTCTCGGTGACTATTCGCTGTTATTCACGTCGCCTTCGGTGACTAATTGTTAAATAGCCGTGCAATATCCTATTACATAACTTAAGGCATGAGCCGCGACAGTTCGCCATCTTGAGGTAGCCGTAATATATGTTATCCTCCGGCCCGAGCGCCATTTTTTTCAACGCAAACTTCAAAATGGCGGACGCTTACGACCCTGTTACACTGTGCAACTTTCCCAGTAATAAATTTTACTTGTCTCGCAATGGCATTGCGAGACAAGCTGCTGGAGAATTGCACAGTGTAACAGAAGTTGTCTCGCAATCTTTTGTTGCGCGAAGCGTTGCACGAAGTAGAATTCAGCTCTATTTTTCGCAACGGATTGCAGCAACTGGCAACACCATTGCACAGTATATCACCCCTCCAGCAACTTGTCTCGCAAATTTACGAAAGTTTTAACAAGCATGCAAAGCGCACAATTCTTGTTTTTCATTCCGAGGAGCATTGCGAGCAAGTTTCTGAGGAAATTGCACAGTATAACAGGGCCTACCTTTACCTTGGCAACTTGCAACGCTCTGTTTTAAACCATTGCGAAACAAGTTGTAAGAAAATTGCGCGGTGTAACAGGGCCTTAACTAGAACTGCAACACTGCTAAAATTGAGACTCGTATTTTAGAAAAATTTCTGGAAAAACTGGAAGTTGAAAAAGCCAAAGAAAGGTGGGCATGACGAGTCTCGAACGCAGGACCTCATAAACAGGAGTCACTATTCACTACCACAACTATAACCCATCATTTCGCTGCCATTACTTCACTTACATTACTTCTTACAAAAGTAACCCTGACCCAACCCTTAGCCTAACTAACCATAGATAACCACTAACAACCATCAAGAGCCCTATGATATGAATTTACGAATAACAAAGGAGCCGTGACAGTTCGCCATCTTGAAATGGGCGTAAAACTTAATTCACCCGGCCTGACAACATAGTCTCGTAGTATACAGTATGAAGTACCTGCCAGGGAGGAACTGACGCCCCTGAACTGACTGCCGGTGTAGATGTCACCATCCCTTCTTGCTTGGTCACGTGACCAATGAATGGACTGACAGCGTCCGTGTTTTTGCTGTGGAACGAGGAAGCTCTTGGCTTCTTAACTGTTGGCGGAGGAGCTTTTGGTTTGCCCATGCTCTGTGAGGTAGATATTTTCTGTGGAAAAATAAATATCCACGTATCCTGAACGCCCCCAGCTTAGAAAAAACAAGAGCTCTGACCTCATACTGAGTTCTGTGTTTCCTAATTTGATCGAAATAAGACATAAAAGGACAACGAGACAATTCGATTGACATCACGCTTCCGTCTAGGAAAAGATGAGCTGATATACAGATTAACCGGTAAAAAAACAAGCAAACTTGTTGTGTGGCAGTGAACAAAACCTGTTACAATGCCGAAGAACTGCTTCCGGACACCAGGTTTTAAAACAGTCTGAACTGCATGAGACATGCATGATTCAGATAAATATACCTTTTAACCCTGGAAATTGATTGATTTGATTTAAGCCAGTACGTGTAAGGACGGAAGACATGTTTAATATACGAGTAAAGCTGTGTTCAGTCAGACATGGTGTTCAGGAGCAGTTCTTTAGTATTCTAACAAGTTCTCAAAATCGTTTCTTTTTCTCATGTAATTTTCAGAACGACACTCAGGCGCTTTAATAGTGACATTAGGTCAATACAAAATTGCATTGATCGTTTGGCTGCGTAAATAGCCAATCTATTCAAAACACACTACAAAAAAGCGAAAAAAACGCAGATATATACGATTCAAACCAAGACACGGTGCTTAGAGACATCAGACACCTTTTTATGTCTGTATTAACATTTTTTCTGGCTATTTATCAATTCTCCTTATAACGCTTGTGTTGCTACATCATCACTCTAATCAAAACGCTCAATAAACACACATTTTTTATCACGTGCTCCATTCTTGAGCTTATTAAAAAAAAAAAATTGGAAAGAAACAGGACGCAGTTTTCCACTAAACTTAACGTCTTTCAATTGTCATTTATAAACAACTACCACGGACAACGCTAGCAACCAAATAGGTACCGATGTATGAATTTTACCACTGCACTATGACGCAAGGTACATTCTGTTCGTGTACAACATAAACAGGGGCCGTAAAAGGTTTTTAGTGTGTTCTATAGCCCTGCAACAGAGAAAGTGGTCATTCTGATCCCGCCCCCCAAGAAGGAATTTTATCCAACCCAAAATCTGAAGATTTAAAGTAGTTAAAAACTTGCAATGCCTGTAAGCCAATAAAGGAAACATTTTTGACGTTAACTGGATGACATGATCACTTGTAATTAAATTTATACATAAACAATGCAAAATCAAGCTAATAAAAAAGAGATTTTTTGACAAAGTTCGTTCTACTCTCTTACCTTTTTCTATTTTTCTCCCTTTTTTTTTATTTGAGAAGTAAATGCATAACCAGTAGTAGTTTCAGGTAAACTTGCTGCAAATTTTGTATATATAATGACTGGAGTGCCATAGCAAACAGTTCTTAAAATAAAACTAGTTGTTGTCATGAAAAGTAATTAGCAAGGCCAAAGCTCCTTGCGTGCCAGAATACCAACTACTATGTGTAACCATTTTGAAAAATTTCTAAGGGGAAGGGGGTCACACTCACGCCACGTGTCCGTCTACATTATGATTTAGGGTTGTCCATTCGAGAGTTACGAAAGTTTCAAACATTTCCCTGCTTAATACTGATAATGAAAACAAGGAACCGGGTTTAGGTTTACCTTTTCAACTTTTGTTGCCGGCTTTGGTAATGCTGGCTGCATGTATCTTGAAGGAATGAATCGTGCTGGATAAAATAAAACAACACACTTACAAAACAGAAAAAAGGCATGACAGTTCTTACTTTCCAAGGTTTGGGATTGATATGCTGAAATCTCCAGTAGTTCCGAATATTTTAATCATTTACTCATCCGAAACTCAGTTTCGACATATCAAGTTTAAATTTTCGATAAGTAATACTAAATGAATGTACAGCTATACGAGATGCCGATGAATCCTGAATTTCATCAAACGACGAAGACACGAGCGCGGATACAAGCACAAGATCAAGACCTCTTATTCAATAGCAAAAACGACTTTGGTGCAAGAACAGGAAGTGAAGCAAGTACAAGCGCAAGAATCAATAAATCAATAAACTTTATTTCATCACTACTCTACATTTATATAGTGTTTTTACAACGACTTCTATAAAAATATGTAGCGCTAAGGAGTCTACTGCCGGAAAGCATACAGACTGTTGCTTATACAATGTATAGCCCCCTTCGAGATAAATATTATTTATGATAAAGATCATAATTGCTAATTTAGATCATAATAAAGGATCAAAGCTTTTTCATTTTCTTTTATTTATTCTTGTGCTTGTTTCGACATTTTTTCATGAAAACGGAACATGAAGCAGGAGTTAGAAGTGTTTTCGAGCCATTTTTCTCTCCTCAACCAATTAAAGTACGTGCTCTACACGTGTAGATACGTTCACGATCTTTTCATGTAAAATGGAGGACGTACATGGAAGTTTTCAAGAAAGTTTTCAGAAACAGTGCGACAGTTCTCTGTTTAGTTACAGCAATGGTTCGTTTTAACTAAATAGGGGTTTACACTTGCGCTTATTTCTGTGCTTATACCGGCTTTCGTCGCTATAAGAAACGAGGCTTAACAGACTACTTTGTGCAGTTTGAGTTTATTCTTGTGAGTCAAAGTAGAGATCAAAAAATACATTCTTACCTTTGGACTTTTTGTTTTTCTTCTTTGTACCAATTGTTTCTCCCAATGCACTGAACAGAGAAATGTGAATTTGTTATCAGCGATAATATGAAACTTTTGGGATGCTCCATCTTTGATCAAAATTTCCTGGACCAGCAAGCAAGTGTCAAATCATACAAATAGGCGAGTTTAGAAGCACATCAAACACACAGCGACACAAAGAAAATCCAAATCCTTCAATTTTGTAATTTGCAAGGTCAATTTGTAATTTGTGATACCTTTTGATGCCAAGGTTTTCGAAAAAGTTATCTATGATCAACAGTATAAATTATTAAATGAGACTAACAAGCTTTTGTCTGACTTTCAATAAGGATTCCGCTCGCTGCGTCACACAGACAGTTCTTCTCAAAACAACTAACGAGTGGCTCCTCGACATCGACAAGCTAATTGACGGTGTTGTCTTTCTTCATCTAAAGAAAGCATTAGACTCTGTCAAATACAGACTATTACATTGTACACTTCCTAACAACATATGAGAGTAGGGTAATCGGGTTCCTGAGGATTGTCAACTGAGAGTGCAACGTAGTGTCCCATATAGAAGTTGCTGTGAAGCGCTTATAAAGGTCCTCAACCACTGAACCGTGCATTTGATGTTAACAAGTTGCTGCAAAGCCCTGCAAAGGCAGCTCAAATGTATTGTCAGTGTATGATGTGTGCATACAATGTTTGCTACTATTAACAGTACCTATTTCTTGGTTATAAATGACCGTACCTTGCTCGGTTTGAATCACTGCGACCAATTGACGATGCATCGTTTGAAAGTCCTAGGTATAAACAGGGCGTCAACAAGTTACAAACTCGATGACTTATTGTGATTGCTATCGATATTTGCATTCAAGAACACGCTACGGAAGTCCTTCTGACTATTACAGAGAACCACCTATTGGTTCTACCAGCTTAAGATAGACACGCTGTTAAAAAGATACTTTGTTTGGACTTTGATTTGTAACTGTTGCTTTTGCTAATATGATACATTCGGTTGTTGTACAAGTTATTTGTGTCTATTATGATAGCAGGTTACCATAGCTTTGGTTATCGCAGCAACCCATGGACATTTCTTGTGACTGCTATCGAAACAGGCTTTCCTTTGGTGCAATAACAGACTTTATTATATGCCTGACCGATTTCGTGCGCTGTGATTGGTCAATTTCAGGTCCGTAAGCAGCCGTACGGACCTCTAGCTCTCGATCACCTTTTCAAAAGCTGAATAATCAACAAAGCCATATAATAAACATCTCATTAACCTCGTTTGCTCGGTCTATACGGCAAGTTCTGGAGCCTCGTTTTTTCCTTCCTTGTTTTCGTGGCCCGCGCGCTTCGCGCTTGCGCCATAAAAGAAAGGGAAAAACTCGGTCTATAAATGCCGTACGAACCTCGCACTCGGCTAATAAGAGGTATGTGTTACAGTTATTTTCTATTCAATCAACTATTCAATCTTATAACCGTAACGTCGAATGTCAAATAAAGAGATCTAAGGAGCATCATTGAAACTTTTTAGCAAGCAATTATTTTCGGAAGTCAGAAGACAGTTAACAATTTTCTCAATCTTAGCTGGCCCGTTCCCAACGACTGAATCAGTGGCTCAAAAAACATAGTTTAGTTGTCTCGTAGTTTGAAGAGGTAACCAAATATTCTTCACAGCTGCATTTTAAATCAATTTTTTTATTTTAAAAAATGCTATCTAAAAGATGGATTATCAACTTCAACTAAACTCAAACCTAATTGGAGTTTTCAGTTGTTGATGCTTTCATTTTCAATACAACACCGCGCTTCGCTTTAGTTTTCTGAACATTTTTATAGTCAGGGAACACTCGATTTGCTTTTCTTTTTCCTTGATTTGAGTCTCTCTTAAATTATACTATAGCCACGAAGTGTTTATTTACCGCCATATATTGAGGAGGCATTGTTAGTGCGAAACCTTCTGCTCACGCTCGTACATACGACACCAATAAAATAATCTCAAAACTTCCTGGCGTGCGAGTGAGACACAGGGAGCCCATCTGAAACACGCTCATAGCGTACACAAGCACAAAACGGAATGCAGTCAATTGTTTTAAGAAAAGGGTTGAAAGACACTCTAGCATTGTTAAAAGTACTGACCTGAGACGTCGAAGATAGGCTGATGAAGTGAGACAGAACCAAGAGTCGCATCATGGCGGTAGTCATCGTGGAGAGTTTGATCACCCATAAAGCTCTTGTACTCATCATCCTGGCTAAGCTCATCAACAGCAACCTGAATGGCTGTGCTGTTTAGATCCACTGGGCTGCCAGCTATCGTGTTACCATTAGCACTGCTCTCTGTTTGGGCGGAGTAAGGCAACATTTGTCAGACTAGTCTGCAGCAGGTTGTCTATAAGGGACTGGGAGTAGGTCAAAACACATCCGTTTCTAAGGGAACCAGTTTGCTCAAGCATCCTCATTTTTGAACACCTATTTTCATTGTACAGCGGAGAGGTTTAAAGGCATATCTAGCTAATACATAGAACAGAATTATAACTAAAAGAACAGAAATAGTTAAAATTTTGAGTCTCAACTTCCTAAGAGAAGAGCTGTGGGCAGCAGTTTCAACCCTAGTCCCAAATGGTCCCTGTTTTTAGGACATGTGTTTTGGCCAACTCCCTCAAACACTGGGAGACTAGTTTTGAAAAAAACTGTTTTATCTGCGTGGGTGAGTACGCTGAACAAATGGGTTTAATCAACAAAAGTTGATATGGTATGTTTTTCGCCTGTGGGTTATAGAGCTTAGCTGACGTTTCGAGCGTAAGTCTGCTCCGACGAAGGGCTAACCTTCAGGCGAAAAACATACCATATCAACTTTTGTTGATTAAACCCATTCTCTCAGAAACATTTGTGTGAGCACTGAAGTTGAAACTCCCCGGCTGCAACAACTGGTTAATGTTGCGAACTGATGGTTGTTATAGATACATGTACGCGAAAGCCTCGCAGAACTTGAAAAAAGCATTGTTTAGTCATAACAAATCGTGACAAAATACAACCACTAGTTACAGTAGTTGCAATACTTTTGAAAATTTTCCCACAATATCGTTATACCTGGAATTCGGCTAAAATGATATCCTGGTTTAACAAAAGAGTTTTTACGCTCTCTTGGCATACCGTTTAACCGAGGATTCATTGTACATGAAGTGGTGCTTCCACTAACAACAACAAATGTTACTGGGCCTTGGCGGATTGTGCTCTTAAAAGTGGCATATTATGCTACTAGCAGTGCTCGAAATTTTGCCAAACTATGCCAGAATTATGCCAGAATTCCCAAATTAATTTTATGCCCCTGATTTCCGAAATAATGCCTATATACCAAATGACGTAGATTCTGTGCATATAGGCGCGCAATAATGACACCAAATTATGATGTTTTTCAAATAAACTGTTGTTGTAAACTTATTTGTGTTTAACGTTTTATGGCAGTTTGTCTCGGCCCTCAGCTGCCCAAATCGGTAAAATGCATTCGACGACTTAACGATCACATTTGCAGACTCCCCCAAAAGGTTAACCGCGCATGCAGAATTCGCCAAGAGGCCTAGTAACTAAGCACGTCAGAACAAAATCAATTCTATTTTTAAATTTAGATTTATTTATGTAGTAAATACACCATATACTCATGCTCCAAAAAGTGCTAAAATTTGCTAGTTATGCCGTGGCAGTGCTCGTTAAAAAATTATGCTTCTTTTCGCCAAT
Organism: Umimayanthus nakama; assembly: GCA_027574985.1. Taxonomy (NCBI): domain Eukaryota; kingdom Metazoa; phylum Cnidaria; class Anthozoa; order Zoantharia; family Parazoanthidae; genus Umimayanthus; species Umimayanthus nakama. The sequence goes on along the minus strand of JAOBRG010352276.1, from coordinate 5,502 downwards.
TATGCCAAAAATTATGCTAGCACAATCCGCCAAGGCCAAAACGTATAGTAACACCTACTTAAAAGATGTACTCGTCTACTAAATAAAGAAAACTCTACCATCACTCTGACTCTGCGGAGATGGTTCATTCTTCCTTGCTAAAGATGCTTGAAGACTCGCAGTTGGTACACCAGCAACATCAACTCTTGCAGCTGAGTCAGTGTGTCCAGTGATTCCTGCAGTTCTGTCTGTGTGTCCAGAGATTCTTGTATGCTCTCTGATTCTTGTGCTCCTTGGCGAGTGACAAACTACTTTTACTGGAGAAGAGACAACACTGGTGACCACAGGCACTTCAGCAACGTTTGGGCTCCTGTGCTGTCGACTTGCATCTACCATTAACACTGGGGATCCTATGGACTGATAAAACAATAAATGCCAAAACGCTTTGAAAAAAATGAACCTCTGCAAGCCCCAGTCATGCATAATTTATTACTGATGAATATATGTACATTTTAAGTGCACCAGACAGTGTTCTTTGAAATTGAAAACCATAGTTATTGCTTTTTTATGCAGTGTTTGTAGTTAGGGTTAGGAATTTCAAGTGCTAAATGTAAATTAACTGTAACTATTTGAAACGTTTATTAAAGAATATAATGCATGCGTGGATTGAAATATCATGCATTACAAGAAACTGTAAAGCTTGCTCATCAAAGTTACACTTAACTAACGAATTTTGTAGTTATAAAGTTATCCGGAGTCTCGAGAGGATTGTTACAGCTAATCGAACACCTGCTGTACATGTAGATGCTTTAGTCCACCTTAAATTAACTAATTAGTCCATAAACGATTGTTAACCTACTGTACATGATGTATAACTAACCACTCAGACAATTATTCACGAATCACAATTTTACATGTATATAATGAATACAGCACGCTAAAACAAATCTTACAGGTACACCAGCTGAAGCAGAAGATACATGAAGATCTTCGTTTGTGTGGTCAATTGCTTGCTGCGCAGCTGTAGCATCAGGCTGAAGTATTTCTCTTCCATTTGGTGGATCTTCATCACCAGACAATGACAATGATTTCGAGGGTTTCACTCTCTGAGGTGATCTTGAAGTACCCTGATGTTGCTGAGGGTTAATCCTGCATATTTTAAAATGAGATGTACTGTAATTCAGAACAACATAAATTATTAAAGTTACAGTACATGCAGTAGTCTGAACACAAGAACATTCCATTAACACAATGTTCATACATGTACATGTACATATAATATCCTCTTTTCATGTTCATATTTCACAAGACAAAACAGAACAATACATACATTTATATGTAACACATTCACTCTATTTATAATTGTTTAATATTTTTTTTATATGCGAAAATAGATTCAAGGATTGTATAATGCACACTTTAATAAAGTGCCTATGAAACGAAAATTTTTATTACCTCAATGGAGAGACCTTGCTAAACAAGGAATACCTGTAGATGTGGAAAAATTTTGTCAACATTTTTTATGGTTCTCCATATATTAACATTTAATATTTTTAACTGATAACATCACAATTGTGACAGGCAAACTTGCATTTTTTTAAATCTGCTGACAATCCACAACCTTTGGATGAATATAAGCCAAACTTGGACTGATGATGATGATGTACATTTCAAAGCTTTTTTTCAGAGTAGTAGCAATTAATTTTGTCATCGTCATGGCAACAAACTCAGGTCCAGACACCCAATTGTAAAAATTCTTTCTGCTATTCCAAAGTCTTTCAACAAGGTAATTAAACTAATTTTTTTTCTGTTACAGAGTAAGTAGAACAGAAATTACATTGTAAATTGTTGCACAACCTCTGGTTTGAGGGGAAAAAAAATCATTAATTCAGAAATTCAAATTTGTGCCTGGAACCCAGTTTGATGCCATGACAACGAAAATTAGTAACAATTCTGAAGAAAACCTTGAAATACATTATATGGCCATGTTTGGCTTTAACTCATCCAAGAGTTATGGATTTGCAGCACATTTAAAAAAATGCAAATTTGCCTGTCACAATTGTGACATCAGTTGAAAACATTAAATGTTAATATCTAGAGAACCATAAAAAATTTTGACAAAATTTTTTCACCACTATTCCTCATTCAGCAAGGTCTATAGATCCTTTGAGGTAGTAAAAATTTCGCTTCATAGGCACTTTATAGACATAGACATAACTATATGTTCTAAAAAGTGTACAAAAATTATTTATTTCAAACAGCAAGAAAAGTGTCTTTTTACTACCTGAGCAGAGCAAGGTTTTTGATTGATAGTACAGTGTACTGTACATGTACAAGGGGCGAAAATGATGATGATTTACCAAACATAAAGTAATGTTAGTAAACAAAACTAGTATTTTAATCAGTACACAAGGCCAGTTTGTAGCAAAAATTCTGCAACAAAAGTTTATTCCAAGCAAAATAAAGTAGTAAGACAGTATGATGAGGTAGGTTATAATTAACTTTTAGCCTCAAACTACAATTTACCAATTGAATATGCAATTGTCAACAGGTCAGTTTTGCATTTGGCTGAATAAACATTGTATTGATGACAAACTTAATATTTTACATTTAACATTTCCTGGCTTGATGTTGATGTCTCCATTTAAAACTCAGCCATATGTATAATAATCACCTTCTGGGTCCTGCATGGTTTGGATCTTCCAGCAAAGACCTGATGAGCAAAGGTGACTTTGGAGGGGAGGGGTGAGTTCGCATTGAAGTTGCCATCCTTGGAGGCTGGGCAATGGGTGATCTACTTTGCTCTGGCACTAACATGAATTAAGAACAAAGTATGAAGTTTTTTACTGCTCAATTATATTAGACTTACTCTGTTACTTGGTTTTAAACAAAACTACCAGTTGTTATTTTATTTTAATCAACTTTTGAATTAAGTAACTTGTAATACATTTAAAACCTTTTTAAAGAACCTTCTATTTTGCTTTCCCCACATTAGAATGTTTAGATCTTTATACTGAGAATACATCAACCTTTACACAACCAGTTTTTGAAAAAAAAAAATAAAAAAAAATTGTCTTAAAGCAACGCTTCTTTTGTGCTACAAAATTTTATCCAAACATGAGACTACTAAACAATAGCCAACAAAGGCTTTGAGTTTCTATGTTCCCCACATGGAATTTTTGTTGCTTTAAATATTGGAATAGTTTTCACTATAAAGTTATAAACTAGAAAAATAGAGTTAAATAAATGCACTAACTGGTTAAGTTACAGTAGATTTTCATGTTTTAGCCAATGAGGTTCAAGAGCACTTTAAAGAATATCTCGTCCACACTTTCTTGCCTTCTTTGCAGTTAGCTTCTCTAGTTCTTACTCAGACCATTTAGTACTTAAAACAAGATTTACAAGAAACCCCAATTTTATTAACTTAAATTTTGAATCAACTCCTTTATAATAGTCTGATAAATCTGACCACTTGAGGTCCCAGAAACCCCCATAACAATCTTACAGTATAGTTTGGGTTGTGTGTGCCAATGCTACATGTATATCAAAACTGCTAAATTTGCTACATCTGCTGAACAAAAAACTTTGAAAAAAATATAGAATAAGGCCTATAAAATCAGTTGTTGTAGCACTAAAGATTATCTACTGAGACAATATGCTTGTACATGTAATTGTATAGACTGTACAGTACTGTACATACAACTACGTTCCAAATCAACAAGTCACAAAATGCAAAAAAAATGCAAAACATTACACCAAGCCTATTTTAGTTACAGGTCTGCAGCATCCGAAAATTTAGCAACTAGAGAAAAAATAAATGTCAGTTACAATAATGGCTAATTATGTGTCCCATACCACTACATACCAACTGACTGACTCTGATTTTGATTCCAGTCATCGGACCTGCAAAGAATACAGTACATGACTGTAAAAATAGGAGTAATGGTACTAGCTCTAGAGCCTGCCACAGTGACAGTCAGAGTAAGTTGATTTAATATATGAGAATCAAGATACCAAAAGTTGAAAGACTGAATAGCATGCCTAGCCTTTTGAAGCTGTGCTGTTATTTTTATACAAACAAAATTTTTCTTGAGATTATCTTCAGATTGTTTTTGCTTTCTGTAACTTGCTTTTTTCCTGTAAGAAGATGTCAACTTATTATTCTTAATACTTTTGATTTTAAGATGTATAAAATCTAGGTCAGTTGATTGTAAAGATGTGAACAATTTGGTCTTCCACCTGAAATTAATCCAGGTCTCCCAAATTTTGTATAGAAAAAGCATGGACATAGGTCTTAATAATTTTAGCAATACATCTTTGGCTTTATTGAAAGTAAGAAAGTTTAAACTCACACTGATCGTTCTTGGCTGAACAAGTTAGAATCGGAAACCAAACGTCCCTGAGCAAGCGACTTTCTGTTGAGTGGTAAATAGAAGAGGCATTTACATAAATCATAGTTCAACTCAAAATGAAAACACAAACACACAATAAGTTCTTAATTTTAGTTTACTGATGACTTTACATGTACTTAAGTAACTAAATATTTAGTATTGCATTGATGCATTGGTTTAGTGATGATTTATTATTGCATTGATTGATTGATCATTGATATCAACCTCCTCGGGATGAGAGTGTTTACATAATTGTCTATACTGCCTGGTGTATTGTTACAAGCAAATAACTTACTCAAACTGTTCAAGGTGTTTTAAAAGTCCTTGAAAGAGGAAAATCAGCTTTAAGCACTTTCAAGGAAACAGTGTGTCTTTATAAACTCCAAAGTGTCAAGGGTTTTTGCCCTCAACCTGAAATCAAGAGTCAAATTATACCCCGGGGAGGCTGGGATAGGACGACAGTGTATGCGCTATGGGTGACGTGAGAGTGGTGTTTTGTCGCCAATTTGATCAATTCGAATTTGATAATCGTTGAGCTGGTACGCCGATCGAGTCGACATCCTATGCACACGGTGAAATCAGAAGCTATTGAAGACTAGAGGAGACATGTTTAGGTCGCTAGAAACGAGTAATTGCAACAATTTTCGCCACAGTTCTTGTCAAACATTCGAACTTCAATGTGGCTAAGGCAGAACAATGATAGGTGTACGGAAGTGTGAGAAATTCGGTGAAATTCTGAGGCAGTGGGTTCTTGGCGGCCTCAAAAGTTGCAAGCCTTGTCTATATTTATGGTACTATGGTGAGGGACATCAGCACGCGACTAATCAAGCCTCCCAAAACCCCATCAAATGACTCAAGACAACTCAAAAGGTGACAGATAAGTGAACTTTATTTACCTGACTATCTTTTTTCATGTTTTGGAAAAACACGAAATGAGGGATTTCTTTAGATCACTGTAAACAAACTGAAATCAGCCGTTACAAATTACAGCAAATGTATGAGCTCAGTAAGCATGTCAAATAATTACAGCAAATGTATGAGATTTTCAGATCTCTTCGAACTTTACAAATTGTCTGCCTGTGATTGAATAACAAAAAAATAAACAAGACAAACTTGCAGTTGCTATTAAACA
>JAOBRG010352265.1:0-13327 GCA_027574985.1 Umimayanthus nakama | reverse complement strand
GATGAGGACAATGTTCTTCGACTGGAATTTTTTGTTATCTCTGAGAACAAAAAACAAGCACAGATATTAATTAATTTGCAGTACTCGGTCTGAACCTCATCATTTAGGGCTGTAAATACGTAGAGATCGACGAAGCTACAAAGAAAAGGCAATGACAGTGGAGAATTCGCACAACCGTTTTTTTGGGCTGGAAGCGGACTCATGAATCACAGTTGTAAAATAATGCTTCTTGGTGTGTCACTTTGGGAGTCATGATCACTGTAGTTAAGAAATAAAAAAGAAGTCATGAGCTGTTTTTAAGACTTAGAGAACTACAAAACAGCAATGAGGACAGGACAAAGGGGAAAGAAATAAGTTGAGCTGACTAATTCAGCTTCCAGTCTCAATATTTCCTCAACTTCAGTTTTAAAGATCAAAAGTTATTGTCAGATTAGAGAAAGTTAGCAATTCGTATCACGCCTTTCTCTAGAATCAGATGTGTCTAATACTGCATGAGCTATGTAAAAGAAAAACGAGCCGGAAAAAAAGACCCATGGCAGTTATAGTTCTATTTGTGCGTTTATCCAATTCAACAAAATACGTTGTGTGGGAGGTGCGAAATTCGAAAGCAATAGCAGCATTTGTGACATACAAATTAAATCGTAATAGATCCAATTGATTACGAACTTTGTAAATTAAAGAATGCAACTGATTGGCAAGCTGAAATTAAAATCACAGCTTGTTCAAAGACAATTTTAACGAAAATATCTTTGACTGTATTTAGCTTTTCTTCTATAGAATGATCACTCCTGCAAACAATTGAGACGATAACGCGCACAGTGTTGTTTTTGTAGATACTTATCAAGTTGTAGAAAAAAGCTTCTAGTTTAATTTATTAGAGGAAACAGCTAGAACCAATATTTACAGAAATCTGAAAGAAAGGACAGCTCAGAATGATGTCTAATATTACAAAATATTGCTTATGCAGATAGGAGAGATGATGCTGTGAGAAAATGCTTTAGGTTGTATTTCGTCTTGTCATTGCTAGAAAAAATCACTAAATCGCGATATTGCCAGCATTTTACCAAATAGAATAGCATTGCTTTTATACAAAATAATCACTTTGGTCTTTGCGACAATATTTTTGTTTTTCAGTACGTCAGCTAAGTTGATACTTAAGGTCGGCAATAATCTTAAACAACATTGTGATTTCTGGGGTAGTATTAGCCCAATGAGAAAACACTCGCATTTTGCAGCACGAATATGGTCAGGAAAATGATTTTTAAATATTTAATACTTAATGAAAGAAAAAGTTAACTGGAAGGTATTTTATTAAGAAATACTTGCAATGAAATTACTTCTTAAACATACTATGAAGAACTGAGTGATGTACTGAAACGGCTTGACATCTGATGTGTCATACATAGTACCTTTTCGGAGAGTTCTAATAAGCGATTATATTTGTAAGCGTTAAAAACGTAGTATAGCAAAAACTAAAATAGAAATGTTTATTGCGCTTGCAACGTAAGTGCTTCAACTAAGTTTACTATTTTGCTTGTAGAATTATCTTACATCAGGGAGACTTTCTTGGATCTTACCTTTCAGTTATTTCAAGAACGGCAACGGGTCAGAAACACGGATCACTTGCTTTTCAAGCGAGTCCGCACTTTAGCCGACGTGCATTCGTTTTCAAGTTAAAAAAATCTCGTTTAAGATACCCTGGGATGCCCTGATAATTTGGGAGGAAACTGTAGTTACTTTCCAGAACGTAAGGAATCATTTGGAGTTTAATTCCGCCTCCTAGAACACTGCATGTATGACATTATTGTGTGGGCGACACACGTGTTTCCCTCTTACGTCACGAGCAGAAAGAACCCGAGCAATTGGCCAACAAAATCCACAACAACAACTGTGCTTTCTCTGTACACAACAGAGACGGTAGTGTTGTAGGTATAGGAACGGTTGTCCATTGCTACCCTCTTCCTTGTCAGTTTTTCTTTAATTTATTCAGAACTTTGTATTCCAACGAACCTGGATGAGGACAATGTTCTTCGACTGGAATTTTTTGTTATCTCTGAGAACAAAAAACAAGCATAGATATAAATTAATTTGCAGTACTCGGTCTGAACCTCATCATTTAGGGCTGTAAATACGTAGAGATCGACGAAGCTACAAAGAAAAGGCAATGACAGTGGGCCCAACATTTTGCGTCCGCTTGCATGGAGCCACAACAATAGTATAGTCTGAAACTGGTCAAAAATTTGGCGGAACAAGTCCCAACATTTGTGTCGTTCTCTGACAGGCAGTTTAATGTTGCGCCCGTTTTCATGGAACCACAACTTACTGTACAAGAATGCGTCGCTTCTTTAGACAACTGCCGATAACGTTGGCAGTTGTTGCCGTTTGTTTGCATGCACCACAAAACAGGTGCCAACAATTACCAATATTGTTGAGCTAACAATATTGTGACTAGTTGCGCCTGTATGCATGGGCCTTACCTATTCAAAGAAACGTATAAATTTTGTGACATATCGGTTTCTAGTATTACCAAAAAAGTGTGAAAGACGTGATAAAAACAAGCTAAAGTAACACCTGAAGACACAGCCCAGTCCCTTAACTAGGCCAGTTGTGCATGTATGGTCTTACTATGTGTTCTTTATGTTCATTAGTGAGCGCCAAGGGACACCTGAATGTGTACTGTCTGGGTTTTTACTCCTGAATTTTCAGGCATTAAAAAACATACAAAGTTCGTTCATCACAGAATAACTGTCAATTGCACAACGTTCTGGAGTTATATATATAACTTTTTATAAACTGGTTTTCTGTTTTGCTTAAAAGAAAATTTTTTTAAACCTACGTCCACACTGCTCACTAGGCCAGGTAAATTTGAAAAAGGCGGGGTTTCTCACTTTATCTGCATCAAAACATCTCCGTCCACACGAGAAAACGCGTACAAAGATCCGCATCCATACCCAAAAAAACTCTTAAATGCACCTTTGAGCAATTCACACTAACAGCCCAAGCTTGTTGTTCGTCTGTATGTCAAAAGAATAGTCAGTAGTCTTAATAGAATGTCGCAGAAAGGGCGAAAGAAGAACATCAAAGCTGATTACTTTTCATTGGAGTGACGACGAACTTCAGTCACTTTCGCAGCATTGTACTATAAATCATAGAAAACAACAGCTTGAATGTCCACATCTTGCCCAAAATCGGCTTCTTTTCGGTCGAGTTGATAGAATTGAGTAGTGAAAATGACGAATCCTGACGGAACTATCCGTGACATGTGATGGAGTGCCATTTCAACCCTAGCAACAAAAACTAGAGTTGAAAAGGGAGTTAAACAAAGAAGCAGTCGAAGTATCTTGGTAACGTTTGAGAAGTTATGTCACGTACGTGACGTCAGCGTTTTCGAAATGCTCTGTTTTTAAAAAAGATCTCCGTCCGTCCACGCGAAAACAATTAGCCGGCGTTTTCAAGTTTATCCACTCTAGTCGTTGCAGTGGCAGATCCAAGATTTTCAAAGTGGGTGACTTTTTTAAGGGGGTGATTGTTCATAGTCTGGTCACCATAAAATGTAAGCTTGGAGCTTGCTTCTTATTTTTTTCCCTGTGTTAGTTATTTTCGAAAAGCTCCGTTTTCGGTAACAAAACCCACCTTCGTAGTCTGGACGGAAGGCCTAACCGCGGAAAAAAACTTGCGTTTTCAAATTTACCCGGTGCAGTGTGGACGCAGCGTAAGTCAAACGAATATGATGATGATTTTGAGGGCTGGTACACCAGACACGTCGACCAAACTCAATATCTGGGATATACAATTGTGGCAGCGTTAAATATACATATAGTATCGCATTGTTAAGTCTGACGCCATCGGTTTACATTTTGGCTAAGGCAAACCTTAAGTTTAAGTCATTATTATAAAATATAACAAGGCCCATAATTTAATTGCCATGGCAACCGCTGCAGAGGCCACTTTTTTGGTTTAGTATAAATGCTTTAAGCCAAACACTAAAGTTCAAATAAAACCACCGTGGCTAAACCTGGAAGTCTAAATATATATTGAAATAGATCTTTTTGAATTATTTCTACCAGGAATATAAACTAATTTTGAAATTGTAACAACTCCAAAAATCTTAACATACTATGCATCCCTTCAGAATTACCACTTTCAATGGGATACAAAAACTAGTAGTGCAAAAGGGATGAGAAGGGAAGGACTTTAACAAACAAACAGGCTAAGTAGTGTTTGTTATTTGACCCCTTAACAAGTGAAGGGTGCACATTTTGCAGTAGCGCTGGTCATACGTTACATTTCTGCACTTGCAGACAATCGCGAGCTCAACTCAGCTAGCCTGGATACCTTTCTAAGTTGTCAGCAGTCATGGAAACGACAAATTATTTGTTTACCCCACGGTAATTGCAAAATGAAAAATGTTAATTGCATTCTGTTTTTTTAATGTAAAATGGATTGGATGGATGTGAGTATATTAAAAACAATAAACAGTGGGTTTGACTGATATCGAAAACCATTACTCATTAGCAATATGCTCTGTAATAGTTAAAAGGCCAAAGGAAATCCTGTTGAGGTAAAGAAATCTTACACTTAGATTGTTGTGTTTTATTTTGATATAAAATACCGATTCTCCTTCACCTCCCATGCATTCCATGACGTCATTGCTTGTTCGTGTTGTTGAGAACGCTGTTATGTTAGTTGAAATAACAGACAGGCATAAAACAATGGCGACTGGATCGCAATCCGGGGGATTTGAGACGGACCCTGAAAATGAAAGCGTTCTACGTTCGGAAAAGATCGTGGACTTGCTCAGCATGCGAAAGAAGCAGTATTATGCTGCGCTTGTTGTGCTCATCAACCGCACAAAAGAAACCATTTCATGGCTGGAGAAGCAATTTTCCCGACATATTAACACGTTTTCGTTCGGACGAACACAAGTATTCCGGAGTAGAAAGAAGGGAATGTCAAATTTAGAGTACGAGAAATTCGACCCGTTGGATCCAACAACATGGGACAAGCAGGGAATTGTCTCTGACTGGCACGCAATGTACAAGCCAAGAGGTTGTGATGGCTTGGCTTTGCTGTGCGTTGTGACCAAACAATGTGTTCCTAGACAAGCGAAAAAAGGGCGCTTTTGCTATGACCACGAGGGTTATTCTTTTGCTCTTGAACAGGGTTTAGAACAACACTTTTTATTTGCAGAAGGTGATTGTCGACTTTTAAACGATTTAATGCCAACGAATCGTTTCCATGGAGGGACTGCAGTGGGGTATGTACTGTATATGGCTTATATGTGCGACGCGTCTCGCCTGGACACTGCTCAACGTTGCGTGTCACCAATCAGAAGCGAAGGGGCCGTTGGGCATGCGAACCAGATAAGTGCAGATATTAAGTTGTGCTAAAGGCAAGCACAACTTCGGCAAAATGGTTCGTCACTTAATAAAGTTCCATAACTTAAATTGGAATCCGAATGACATAAGCTGCTAAATACTCAAACACTATCGATGACCATCGATTTTGACAGATCGACTTCAAAGTCAGTGAAAGAGTGATAGTAGTTCTTGTACTTTTAAGTGGAAAACATGCTGCAGACGCCGACATTTCACACGTGAATGGGGCATTAAAATAACTTTTTCCAAAACAGTTTTAATGCGTCATCTGTTGCATGGTTTTATTAAATAAAAGTTACAAGCTTGTAAAACCTGAAAGCAGTCATCACAAGCGGTCAGCCGGCAGATTGAACGGGGTTTTTCTTCTCATTTTAAAAAGGAAAATGATACGTATACGGATTCGAAACTAGCAGAAACTGTGGTCCACTGGTTTCGTACTTAAACATATTGTTATTAGTAGAGTTTCTTTCAGATAAGCAAATAACTAACATAACTGAATTTTTGCTCTGGCCGTTTAGCATGCAGCTAAATTTTCGTGTTTAGACGGTTTCAGCGCACGTGGGATTTGAAAAGTTCCGGGTCGCCAAATCAGGGTTGGTAGAAAACAAACGTTTTAATATTCGATGTAGTTTAGTTGTCTGCATAATGTACGAGAATCTACCAATGAAACCTTCAAAAAGGAAGCTACCTTGGTTTAGGTGTTACTCACCTTTATGTCGTCTAACGCTATTTAATATCATTTGGTATCCACATTACCGTTAACTGAATCGAACATCATCAGGTATCCACATTACCCTTAACCTCATCAGGTATCCACATTACCCTTAACATCAGGTATCCACATTACCCTTAACATCAGGTATCCACATTACCGTTATTAATATCATCAGGTATTCTTGCTTTTGTAATTTGTCGTAAAAACCTAAACATTGAAGAGATCCAACATCGATTCAGTTGTTTACAGTTTATGTAAGGTCGTGTGGTTTTTTACATTTAATCCTTTATTTTTATGAAGGACTTGACGTACTGTTGAGGCGACTCACAAGCAGTCCTTTTGTTCTCTTCGAAAGGTCAAAAATTAAGAAAACGAATCTTGTCGGCAGGAACAGGCAGTCTCCGCCGGGCTAACCTGCGGTCAGGCCTTCGTGGGGGCGCGAAAAAAAAGGAGAAAGAGAGAGAAGCTAAAGCGTTTCATTTTCTTTCTCTCTCTCTTAATTTTTTCGCGCCCCAACGAAGGCCTGATCGCAGGTTTAATACTGCCGGGCCAACAAGTGCCTCATACACGCCTGCACGTGTGATACCGTACTTATTCGAATAAGCGATCTGGAGCCTATTGGTTTCATGTATTCGATATAAACTTGGAAAATGGAACCCATATTTCGAAGCTAATAGTGGCATGTGGTAAGATCCTGACTGAATCTGACAAAAATTCGGGCTTTGCTTTGCCTTTGGGTTTCCGAGAGATGGAGAAGGATGATGAGAAGAATATCGTGCGAAAAAGAGACAGGCTGCAAATTCGTCGAGCCACCGGCTTTCGCGTTGCTTCTCTTGCTGCTCGACAGTCAACAATAGACGAAATAGGGGCTGCTCGTAGTCTACATTAAAGACTCTCTTACGTCCTCTTCCTGAAAAAATCTGCAACAACGCAAGCAAACCGGGAAAATGTATTTGAGGATCATTTTTAAAGTACACGCTTTCTTTATAGATACAAACTTTATAAGAACTTGCCTAAAAATTAAGAACAAGCTAAGAACAATCACCAGGCTGAAGTTTTTATCAGAAATAAAAATTATAAGAGATTCTTTAACTCTTGTACACAAATCGGGATGTACATAAAAACAAAACGTGTCAGAAGTTAGCTTGGTCATCGCCACTTAGCGCTGCAAAAGTGATAAACAAGCTTGTGTACGTTTGCGAACTCTGCATTATTAGCGTTGAGAGTTTCTCAGCGCCATTTACATGTTTTGTTCCAGTCAACTATTTCACTATTTGATATATCAGGTAAAAAGAACAATATAAGAGCTATTTGAAGCTGAAATCGCCAAAAAATTAAGAGCTGAAAGTTACTAACTGGTTCTAAAGGCTGCCACACACTACACGGTCTTGTCGGGAAGCCTCCGATTTCTTGTCGGCGCTAAATCTGTTCGGATCGTAGCTCATCACATACCAGCCGATTTTTCGTCGTGAGACCGGAGATTATACTTATCGGCCCAGTGCCCAGCATGCACTTTTGTTGTTTTCATAAAAATCGGTTCCGATCCATATCGGGAACTGTCACACACAGCCGATTTTTCGTCGCCGAAAAAAAAATCGGAGGCATCCCGACAAAAAATCGTCTACTGTGTGACGGCCTTTCTAAAAAAATTCGTCTAACTTAAAGGACACAGCGTGAATCAATTTAAACACCTGTCGCTCGAGCGCACAAACAGGTTATTATTTACAGCTGGAAGAGTGTGATTTGCATATAAAGTCACCAGTGGATAACAATATACCCACGAGGCGTGATTGGTGCTCGCTTCGTTACTTGGCTTGCCACTCTATATTTTTTACTCCTGTTTCACTCTTATTTTAAAAACTAGTTGCTAGTTTTCCAATGGAATAGATACAATCTTCCTGAAGTGTTGTGGTGCAGCCGTCACAACGTAGTTACACAGGCTCTTAATATTATACTTATTTGTAAAGAGCTGAAAGAAAATTTGGGTAACGCTAGCCGTGCGTGAAGTTTTGTTATGCTTTGATGATATAGCAAGCCTGCCTTGCTATTAAAGCTATGACATCATGGGAAATTCGAGACGTTTAACACTACTTCCCTTATGACAGGGACTCGATCGAGTAAAAACATGCTGAATAGAGTCATTTGGCATATTCGACCAAGTACAGCAGACAGATTGAACATGCTGAATTACTGACGAAAACTGTGGGCCACAGAATATAACATTTAGTAATTTACATGTGATGACAATATTTGGAAGTCAAGCAGGCATCTACTCTCTGGGACACAAGTGCAGCAAAGTGACTGCTTTTGACTTTCGTCTTCCTGACCTTGATTCGGTATGCTTGCGATGTGTTGTTACGAGCCATTAATATTTGATCCGTCGTAAACAAAAGTTCGTGATCCCCACTAAGTTGTGAAATTTATCCAAAATGGCGGAAGGTTTCACTACAACACTGAACAGCAGCACACGAGTCGAGCAAGGCAGTCGTTTCAGAGGTTGTGGTCGCTGTCAGATAGACCCCGGCGTGAGATGGACAGCGAACGGTTGCGATTACGAGACACGTACGGGAATATTGCCTCTGGAGTCCAAACGTTACATTGATCATGGGACGCCGATGACTTTGGACGGCGTTTGCTATAAGGAGATGAGCCGGCGAATCGAAATGAAAGGTAATTCGTTTGTGTTTTTGAGTGGAATTATCGACCTGAATAGTCAATGTTATAAGGATACGGCGACCCGCTTGACTTTGGAAACAGGAAGGCGATACGAGGAGCTGAGCCAAAGGATGGAACTCGATACTGCAAGGCGATATGAGGAACCAAGCTTCCGGCAGAACTGTACCGACAGTCAACGTTACGTGGAAGCGACTCATCGAATGACACTCGAGAACAGTTTTCGGTTTAAGGATTCGAGTAATAGGATGCTGCTTGACTCAGCCCGCTGTTATAAAGAGAATAGCACGAGAATGGATTTATTTAACAAACATTTTGAAGAACCAAGTACAAGAATTGAAGTTTTTTGTCAACGATTTGAGGATAAGACTGTTCGGTGTGACCTTGACAATGGGTCGTCACACGAGGAGCCGACGACTCGCTTTGATTTGTCAACTGGTTGCACATTCCAAGAACCGAGCGTCCGAATGAAATTAAAAGAAAAACGGTTCGTGGAACCAAGTGTTCGAGTTGAACTTGAATCGGGGCAATCTTTCAAAGAGCCCAGTACAAGAATGGCAATGGCCGGAAGTATATCCGCGGAATCCAGTCACAGGATGTCACTGGAAAACGGGTGTCATTACAAATGGGATTCCGGTGAGAAAGTTGCGATGTTTAGCTACCGATCTCTCGAGCCAAGCACAAGATTTGAACTCAGTAGCTTCAAATATGTGGAGGTAGGCCAGCAGAGACAACAAGGCCTTGAAGCAGGGCTGGAAATGTACGGCCCCAATCAAGACTCCGAGTCGCAGCCGGAATCAGGTACAAATGCAGGTCGAAATGGTGAGGAGTCGGAACTCACGCCACCCCCTACTGCACAAACTGTTGTGAGCCCTACCCCTGATGAATGACTCCCATGTAATTTTGCGTGGGTGTAAATGCATGCTATACAAGTTATTGCTAAATCCCAACCTGATGTCGACCGTCGGGGAGATATGCTCCCCTTCTCCCAGGTTCCCAAGTGAACAGCGGCGTCACGAAGCGAGTCAATCCCCATTTACTCGAGTGCGCTTCATCTTTCTAAGTGGTTTCAACTGAATGCATATTACGGAGGGAAATGTCGGCAGCGTTTTCAGTAGACCACTTTCTTGTTAGTAACTAGTAAGTTTTGGCCCCTGACTATTAAGCATATCTACGCCGTTAAAAAGGAAGGGGTGGTTTTTTTCAAATGTTCTTACAAATTCAGTTGTCTTTTAACTGCAGTTGCTTCAGAAAGCCAAGTTTCTATAGATCCAAGTGACATTGTAATCAACCTATTGTCAAATCTGTTTGGAGAGGGGAGCATGCGCAGAAGCCAAAATTTCGAGATTGCAGTGAAAAAAGAACTGCGTACAATATTTCGTTCAGTTCAATTTCTCTCCCCCTTTTATTAGCTCTTCTCTTGAAATACTATCCCAATTTTCATGTGGTGATAAGATTATCGAACTGTCAACTGTAAATAGCAGGAAACTGGAAGAAAAATCAACGCGGAGTAATTTTTATTCTCTCTGATATGCTTCTTGAGACCCCTTTTCCAGTTGACGCGCTACATATTTATATTCTTAAATGTTATAAGTTAAGGCTCTTTATAACAGCACTTTAACCTATATACTTTCGATTTACGCGAACAAAAACCTGAAAGCCACGACTTCATGTTACTGTTCATGGGACCTGCGGCGAAATTCGAAAGTGGTCTGTTCCTTTCTTTAAATGTTGGAACTTATAATCTGATGGTTTATGAAACTCACTCAACGGCTAGCGTTCTTAACGGCAGATGTTGACATAAAAAACTAGACAGCCATTTAGTGCGCTCATAGTGTAGGCACCTTCTTGTGAAATCATAATTAACCATAATTGTATTAAGGTCGTAACTCTGTTCCGCTATGTACAAATCTACTGCCTATGTTAGTAAAATCAGAATTTGTAAATGTAAACTGTAACTTTGTCAAACAATCGGTGATCATTCGAACCAATATCAGACTATAAAAAACAAAAAAATTGGAAATATTCTTGTATCTGCGCTTTAAGATTTTGTAAAAGTCGCTCCAACCGAACAGAGGAAAATGAGTAAAACATCTACAGCTTTACTTGATTAGTTGTAATTACCGTATTTTCTCATCAATTATTGGACGCCCACTTCGTTTATGAAAAACTCAACCTTATCGACCCGGTGTTTAAACGGGGTAGGAGTGTAATCCGGGCTTGACGTTTAAATACGCGGTGAACATTTCTTCCTTTTTCCATGTTGATTTTGTTTTGCAAATTGTTGATCAGAAAAAGTGTATGCATAGGGTATAACTATAGCATGTAACTTCAAATATGTTATAAAATGAAGCAAGACAAAGATTGGCATAAAGTATAGCAGTAACAAGTTTTTTACAGACCTTTAGTGATTATATTAACGAATTTTGAGACTTTATAGCATAAGTTCGAACAAACGCCGGACCCTACTAAACGCCGGGACACCGGGTTAACGCCCATGCCGTTTATTGCAAGTTTAACCTTGTCGATCCGGCGTTTAAACGTTGTAGGCGTTTAGTTAGGGCTAGGTGTAAGCCGAGAAAATGTGGTAAACAAACTGATCTTTCCAAAATTGGAGTTTGAACTGTTCTTAACAACTTTGTTATGCGATAAAGAATTTGCAAAATTTTTCGAATATGTACCCAAAAGGGGCAAAGTGCGACCGGGATTATAGATACTGAAACGAGGAGCATTTTTATAGTTAGTTATGTTATCAATTGACAAACTGAAAGTTTTGTAAAATGAAAGAAGGCCAAAAAAACATATATCTCTTCTTGCAGTGAGCGTTTTCCATACAGATTTGTACTCTTTTGTCTGGATGAAATGAAATTTGAATGAAGACAAAAAAAATGAGATACTGAATCAAAAATCCAAAATACGAACCAAAATACATAGAGGATATTACAGGGTTTCCAAAAGATATGGATTTTATCTTTGAGTGGCAAAAATACCTCCATATCTTTTGGAAACCGTGTAATGTTTTTTTATTATATGGGCGCTGAACAAACTTCTATGATTTTTATAAATTTTCGGAAAATCCGGAAATTTTCGGAAAACTTCGGAAACGGTTCAAAAGTTATTTTCAGATAGTTTTAGGGTTTTCTAAATTTTTCGGAAAAATCTTCGGAAGTGTTCGAAACATTCGGAAATTTTCGGAGAACTTCGGGAAGGGTTCAAAAATAATTTTCAAATGTTTTTATGATTTTGAAAATCTTCGGAAGTGTTCGGAAATTGTGTTGACAGTTTCAAGTTTTTCGCAAGATGAAACTACAGCAAACACATATTTCTTAGAGCCTCTTTACATTCATTATTCCAGAAACATCAGGAAATATTGAGAACAATTTAAAGCTTGGTTCACACTAGCGACGGAGACAGAAGCGGAGATGGAGACGGAAGCACGAAGCTCCATAGAAACTCTGTAAAACGAAGACGGAACAGAAGAAAAGGAACCGTTCCGTTCTCTTCTGTTCCGTCTCCGTTTTACAGAGTTTGTATGGAACTTCGTGCTTCCGTCTCCGTCTCCGCTTCCGTCTCCGTCGCAAGTGTGAACCAAGCTTAAGAACAGTTTGAGGCTGAAGTCGCCAAAAAATTAAGAGCAGCCCAGGCTGGGCCAAATTGAGTTAGTGGTTCTTATAAAAAAAAAAGCGTGTACAAAACTTTATTGAGAATGGAACGTTTATACAAAACCCGGGGGGTACTCGACCTAATCTTTGAATTTGAGACCCTATTTTTGAGCGGACGGTCGAAAAACCCGGCACGTCCCCGTATAGCTTATGTTTAGGAGTTCCCCCCCCCCCCCCCCACCACCATCCGAGATACATAAAAGAGGCAACGAAGACCAGAAAATATCCTCCAAAGGGAACAGTTAAACTAAAAGATTGTGACAATCTTCCTCGACAGCACTTGCCTAGCCTTTGCTTACCCGTAGGTTGTAAAAATGTTTCGTTGGTGCGTGCGCCCAAGAGAAGCGGGAAAATAACGCCATCGAAGACGTGCGCACGCAGCTGTTGCCATTCACGATGTCATTTTTGGTCGGATTTTAAGTGAGGACTCATGTGCTCGCCAACGAATGGATATTTCATTGTTAGGTATGGATATATTTTGAAGAAAAATCAACACAGGAATTAAAAGTAGAAAAAAGTACCTCAAGGTAAGTAATGGTATTGTATTTACTTTTTTCATACGCAGCATTTACAAGCGGTGGAAAGGTAAAATGGAACATTTTAATTAACAGCATGCAAATTTTTGTCAAATCGCGTTTGTCCTCCAAGTAAGGTTTCAGAATAATACGCCACCCAAGACGTTTATTTATTGCTAAATAAAAATTTTCTCAGCGTTCTCATACGCCGAGATTTTTTCAACCGAAGACAAATATTTCCTCCCACTCGAGGAACCTCGCATTCGAAGAGTGACTGTAGTAGTAATAGTAGTAGTAGTAGTAGAAGTAGTAGTAGTAGTAGTAGTAGTAGTAATAATAGCAGCAGCAGTAGTAGTAATAGTAGTAGTAGTAGTAGTAGTAGTA